>VYZT01033747.1:24336-36046 GCA_013400735.1 Pomatostomus ruficeps | reverse complement strand
GCGGGGCGGGGAAGGACCTCAGGCGTCATGGGGGCGTCGTGTCACCGAGCGTCCCGTGTAAACCTGACCGTGCACCCAGTGCCACGGCCAGTCCTTCCTTGGACAACTTCGGGGATAGTGACTCTGGCATCTCCCTGGGCAGCCCGTTCCAACATCTGTCACATTTTCTGTGAAGAAATTCTTCTTGCTGTCGAACCTAAACTTCTCCTGGTGCAGCTGAAGACTACATCCCCTCGCCCTATTGGCTGGGTGCCGACCCTCCCCTTGCTGCAACCTCCTTTCAGGTGGTTGTAGAGAGCAATAAGGTCACCCCTCAGTCTCCTGCAGGCTGAGCCCACCCCGCTCCCTCAGCTGCTTCTCGGAGGGCTTGTGCTCCTCACCAGCTTCCTTGGCCGCCTCCGGTCTTCTGCCAGCACCTCAATGTCCTCCTCCTAGTGGGGGGCTCAGGACTGGACACAGCACTGGAGGCGTGGCCTCACCACTGCCAAGTACAAGGGAACAATCACTGCCCTGGTCCTGCTGGCCACACTATTGCTGGTACAGGCCAGGATACCATTGGCCTTCTTGGCCACCCGGGCACACCCTGGCTCGTGTTTGGACCAGCAGTCCCAGGTCCTTTTCCTGTAGGCAGCTTTCCAGCCACTCTGCCCCAGCCCGTGACTCTACCTGGTGTTACTGTGGACAAAGGGCAGGACCCATCACTCTCCATGCGTCCCCTCATAATGCTTCACATTGCCATGCCTTACTCATTTTGCAGTTCTCTTACCCACCCTGCTACCTGCAGATTTGCCAGAGAAGTTCCCTGCCACAAGTATGACATCCATTGTCTGACATCACAGAATCACAGAACCATGGGGGTTGGAAGGGACCTCTGGAGCTCATCCAGTCTAATGCCCGGGCTAAGGCAGGGTCACTCAAAGCAGGTGACACAGAACATATCCAGCTGGGTTTTGAACAGCTCCAGAGACAGACTCTCCACAACCTCCCTGGGCAGCCTGTTCAAGTGCTCGGCCACCCTCAACATTAAGAAGTTATCCCTCATGTTGAGGCAGAATTTTTTGTGTTTTAGCTTATGGTGATTGCTCCTCATCCTGTTACTGGGCATGACTGAAAAGTCTGGCACCATCCTCTTGACACCAGCCTTTGAGATATTTATATATATTGACAACATCCCCTCTTAGTCTTCTCTAGACTAAACAGGCCCAGCTCCCACAGTGCCTCATAAAAGAGATGCTCCAGCAATTGTATTTGTGTGGCTGGACCCTCTCCAGTCGTTCCTTGTCTTCCTTGTACTGAGGAGTCCAGAACAGGTACTCCAGATATGGCCTCACTAATTACGTATTTAATCTTTTTCTTACTAGGAAACATGTAAGCATTGTGTTTGTTTCTCACTTGCGCAATGCAGGCCCCCTCCCAAAGCCCATGGCTGTGCATCTCCCTGCTGACCCCAGCAACTCACCTCCTTCCTCCCAGCAGGCCAGTGCAGATCTCTGTGGTGAGGCCTCTTAGGTGAACCATCCCCCTGATGCCCCCAGCTGCCCCAGCCCAGCCAAAATACCGAGGTTTTTTCTGTTACCACCACCTGTGCATCAGTCCTTGTTCTCTTTCACATTTTTTCCACCTTGTGTGTTTTTCACTGCAGCTTTTCCTCGTCTATTACATTATTGTAATTTATAAGCTACCCACATGTGGCTGCTTGCTGCTGGTCACTTGACACCCTCTGTTTTCCCTTGCTGGATCCCTCAGAGATGTTCCTCTGTAGCCGTGTTTTCCATCACTGAGGCCTTAATATTCCCTTTCATGTACTGCCGGTCTTTGTGTTTATCCAAATCCTATTCTGTAAGCCAAACACAGACCTCCCAGGCCCTAACTCACACAGTTGCTTCTGCCTTTGAGTATATATAAACTGTGTTCCTCAGCCTGCATTTGTGAGACGGAGATCATTCACAGCCTACAATTTCAGATCCCCACAAGTTTGTCAGTGCGTTTGAATTTACTCTGATGAGTGGGACTAATCTCATAGCCACCGGGAACGTGCATGTCTGGCTCCAACAGAAGGCAAAGCGGTCTTTGCAGGACCTGTGTTGCACAGCAGAGGGCAGGAGCATATTTATGGGGGAAGAAGCCTGGAATTCTCATCAGTGCTACACGGGCTCGCAGAGTGATGCAAGGGAGAAAAAGCCTTCTTGTTCCCAATCACCACCACAACTGAACCCGATGAGCCTACTGGCACCAGTAGAAATACTACTGACCTTGCCATCTCATCCTGTATTTTAACGCCTTTTATACTGGTTCTTCTCTGGAATATCCCCAGTGAACTATTCTCTTTGGTTTTGTTTCTGTAAGACTATGTTAATAATTAATTTATCCTTCTTTATTGATTAACATTTTCTCCCTTGTTAGTAATCCCCAGAGCCAAGGTTTTGCCAAGGCACTACTTTTTATGTGCCTGTAAATTTTGTTTGCTCTAATGTTATCTTTTCACTACATGAGTGCTGTGTGTTAATTTGCGCAAAAGATTTTGATCCTGTTAAAATCAAGACTTTTGTAACTAGTGAAAATTAATGATAATCCCAAAATGATTCCATCTGGTGGTGACAGAAATTCTCAGAGGTGATGATTGAGAAGGTGCTGCTGAAGAGCAGCAGCCTCTGTGCCTCTCAGCAGGTGAATCACAGATGAAAATTAGAGGATGATCAAACAACTGTAAAAGATGGTGGGGGACCTCCAAAAATTTGCTCCACCACATCTGCAAAATTTGAAGTCTATCAGTTTGTGGAGAATAGATGGTTGGGGAAGCCCATATTAATTTATCTGAACTAGTTAACCTAGTATATAATGCGAGGGGGGGGTGGTGAGAGGAGAAGGAGTATTTTAGGAGAAGGGAGTATTTGGGGATAGTTTGAGGAAGACAGAGTTTCTTAAAGACTAAAACGAAATCTTACAAATTTATTGTGGGATGAAACTGGCAATGTACCTGCAGCAAAAGTGAAGAGAGCTGAGATGAAAAAACAAACCTGAGTCACTGCAAGCTTTTGAAAGTAAAAATCAATCACCTTCATATTTAACACAGTCTGCCATCAATATATATGAAATATTTTAGAATTTCTAGATCAAAGGACGATTACGAACAAGCAAAATATTTTAATAGACTAAAATACTGAAGTGAAAATGAGTCACAGAAAGATTATTCCAAGATAGAAGCCATAGCAAATGCTGTTCCAGCTGTCATTTTAGGATTAACTGATCTAGAGATATGATCTCATATTCCCTCATGTAAGATTTTTTAAGAAAATCTATGATGAAAACCACATCTCTGAGTTGTATCAGGACTCAGCTACAGTGGTTCAAGAGTGGCAGTTCAAGGGACTCTAAGGTTTGGTTACATTACATGGATCAAACAGCAGACCTTCAAAAAACAAACTTTACATCTGAGAAAAAGTATTTTAGCATGCTAAAATAGTATTGGTTTGTTTTCTTCAGTTTGGGTTGTTTTTTTTTTTTTTTTTTTTTTTTTTTTTTGTTTAAGAAAAAANTTTTTTTTTTTTTTTTGTAATTGTGTAATGGAAAACATAAACCTCAACCTGGATTTAGCTGTAGCTTTAGCACTATTGCGAAATGAAGCAGGTACAAGGGCTGTACCACTGAAAGGGACCCTAGGTTCAGTGAGCACCTTTTCAGTTCTGAAAAAGGGTACAAGTCATGACTTCAAAACCATCAAAGAATATATATTGCTAAAGGAAAGTTCATCAGCTGCACAGAAGCAGCATAGGAGTGGAGGAAGATCATTAAAATGATTACTGGGAAAAATTGTTTCCTAGATTATATGGATGTTTAAAGGCAGAAGAATGACATTTGCTGTCAAAATGCCAGTGGGAAACTCTCCTAAAAGTCACAGTCAGTGCTGTATAAGTAATAATAGGGCATGTTGAGGAGAAGTAATCACAAGTCATAAACATAAGTGATCAGGCTATAGTGAAGTAATATTTGTCCTGATTATCAGTGACAACAAGGGAAAAAATTGTGGTTTTAGGCACCAAAGGAAATCTGATAATCAAAATTTCTTTTGGAAACATTTGTTCAGAAAAATACTGTATTTAACAGCAGGACATAAGGGAAAAAACACTAAGTTATTTGGGAAAATACCCGTATGTGTTAGCAATTTAATGGAGGAAAATAGCAACATTATGGGCTAGAGGACCAAAAGTGTTGAGAGAGAGATGAATGGAAAAGGAACTATCTCTAGATATCTAGACATAAGACTCACTGAAGAATGAAGAATTAGTAACTTTTTAAGGGATATAAAATATATAAACATTGAATAGGACCCCATAAAGATTGAGCTTAAGTCTGGTGCTGTTTTCATCTCATATATTACCATGTTGTATCATGTGCCGCTGAATTGTAGGGAGTGATCTGTAAGACCTCAATGTCAAGGAAGAGAGAGTGCTGCCCAGCAAACAGTGTCCTTTTCTCACCATGCCTGTAGCTTTTAAACTCAGCAACCCAAGATACCTGGGCTTCAAGCCACATCACAAGCCTTTCATGACCTCTGGGATGCCTCTCTCTGTAAGACCCTGCAGAGTCCTACTGGAGAGTAGTTGGAGAAGTGCTACATCAGGAATCCCCTGCCTTCACTGTACATGGTTCAAATGGGCTTTGCAGGATGTTTGGGGATTTGTGTTAATAAAACTGGTAAAAGCTCACCAAGAAAGGCTTGCCTGTTAGTCTTAGTGAATAACAAATACCTTGCTAGAAAATAAATGAGAGTTAGAAGTCACCATATTCCTCACTGGCTATGTGTGAAAAAGGTGATACCTTAAATTTATGCACAGATGTTAGAGACTCAACCAAACAGTTTATTCCCATAGGCATCCTATATGCAGAATTCAAGGGGACTTGAATCCTTTAAGCCATGATCACAGAAATGTTTTGGCCTCTGCTAAGACAGTGGTCTTTGTATTGTCTTTAAACAATTAACACTTACGAGTCAATGCATTGTTGAGACAACATGACCCAACATCAACATGTAAATGTGTAATGTATCACATCTAGCCGGGGATGAATCAGGACTAAATTTGGCCCACTTTAGAAGTGCAGGTGCCGTCGTGCTACCTTTGACTAATGCCTTGGCAGCTGCAAAATTTTTATTCATTCTGGATTTGATTTCTTTGATTTTCTAGACCTCCTGGTCCAGCTGATGCTCAGCAGGAGGTAAGTGGTGAGCACAGGTGGCAAGAGGTAGGCAGGCTGTACAAAGCAAGGGCCTTCCTCCTTTTGCAACAACTAGCTGTTATTTCTGCTCAAGTATTTACAGGAACCCATTACCCACTAAGTTCTAGATGGAAAAATTTATCTTCTTTTTCTTTGATCACAATATAGCTTATCCCCAAGGATTTCTAAGTGAACAAAGAATATACCTGCCAATATTGACTGCATTTATGAATAAGTTGTACTCTTTAGGGGCTTACTTCCATCTCTACAGAATGAAGTGGAAAATATCTCAAATATTTGAGTCATTAGTTATGGGATCTCCTTCCTAATTTGGTAAAGCTTCTCTACAACAAAAAAAAAAAAAAAAAATAGGGCTGTTGTGGAAAATACTGGAAAGATTTTCAGTAGTTGGTGAAGTTATGGAATTAAAGGTAAGCTGAACAAACATGATTTGTTCATGTGAAAAGTACTGTGCTATATCAGCTCTGGCAGCCAGTGCTTCACTTTATAAATCTGATATCTTTCCACCAGCATTGGAAATAGTTACTGTCTTAAAAGACTAGAAATAATAAGTTGAAATTAAAACTGGAAAAGCAAATTTAAGCATCTCATGCTATTTTGAAGGACTATTATGAAAATAATGGGAGTGAGAAGAACAAGGAAAAAGAGGGAGAGAATGGCAAAGGTTGTCAGAAATACCTAGTTACTTGAGTGCTAGTCAGTGATTCTGAAGGAGAACTCCTCAGCATGTAAACAAGATGACCAATGAAAAGATTTGTGATAGAATCTACAAAGTCATGTGTCGTTGTTGTACTAGTAACGGAGCCAAATTCACACAGATACACAGCCAGTCCAAGGAGCAAGAGATAGCGTTTATTACAACTCTCCTTATATGTGTTAAAAATCCATAGGTGTTTGGTCAGGGGTCACCCACCCCCCGGGGTGATTGGCTGAAGTCGTACAACACCCAATTCCAAACATGCTGTGTCTTGAATCTAAACAGATCAGGAAAAACAGCAGGTGTTCGGATACTATTTACAAAAACGATCTCGTTGTTTTCACAGTTTGCATGAGAAAGGAGAGATTCTCACAGAATACTGCAAGAAGCAGGGAAAACCTTCTGCTAGCAACTTTTCTGCATCCACAGTCATGAACAACAGGGAGAAAGTGGTTAACAACACTTGTTCCTTGTCTCTTGTAGTACAAAAATGAGAGTGCATCACATTTAAATGTGCAGGTAACTTGCTTAAAGCAAATGAAAAGATTCACTTCTTACCACTCATGGTTAGAACTTGGGAGCATTTCAGCACAGAATATGTTTAGTGGGTAAATGTGCATGATTTCAAAAAATGACTGGACAAATTCACAGAATAAATTCTCTCACAGGCTATTAAATTCAGGTATTAGCTCTGCTTTAAAACAAACAAATAAACAATTTGAACAATAGATTTCTGGCAGCTAGGAATCAATTTTATACACTTGTTTTGTTCCTATATTCTTCCCTAAATATCTGGTCTTAGCTGATGTTGAAGTCAGTTTATGCTGTTAGATGGGTCGAGGTTTAACCTGATAAAAATGCTTCTTAGGATCAGAACGTTGTGAGAACATAAAATCACATTTTACAGAAATTAAAAGCCCAAAGGGCCTTAAAAGAAGTGACTTTCACTTGTCAGGATAAATATGCATGTCCTGCAAGAATTACAGAACAAGGGGGGAAAAAAACCTCAAACCAACCAAACGAATGAACAAAAGAAAACCCCAACAAAATCCAACCCAACCTGTTGCCTTAAGATTTAGCTTTTGTATTTTTCAAATCCTGTACTACTTTAGTGTGTAACTCTAAAACTCCGTATAGTCTGTTAGGTCCTGTTCTCACATTCTAGTTAGACATAACAAATCTTCTTTAGGTCTGGACTTAAGGCCACCTTGCTGTTTCAGGGCCCAAAGTATGTAAACTAAAGCTCTAACAGGGGGGACAGACTTGCGGTAAATTACATCATTACCTGAAATTGTAATTGAAGAATTAACCCTGATATGTAAATTGATCAAAACATATAAGAGTGTAGAAAACTCATGACTGGGCATCCATCTTGGGTGTAGCCTCTCCCAGAGAGGGCTTTTGACTGCCCGAGGTGTACCTATTGAAGATCCTTCAATAAATACCCATTTTATTCACTTAATCTTGTCTAACCTCTGTTCTAGGTAGCCTCCCTCTCTCAGGCATCAAAACAAATAAACCAAACCAATTTGGTCAAGAAGAAAAAATGTTTGATAAGGGTAGAGGGGAGATCACCTCCAAGGATGGTAAACCCTTTTTCAGCAGTAAGCATGACTGGAACCCCAGATTTTTCTTCAGTTTTTCAGGCAACTCCTGCCAACCCTTTCCAGTGCACTGTGATCACACAGACATTGTAATCTCAGCCTCTGCAGAAGGCTGAAAGGAAGTGTTCCCTTCCCCAAAACTACATGGCTACTACAAGGGTAGTGGAGAATAAACCCCCCAAAAAGTGGAGATAAAATGGCAGTTACTGTTATACTGGGCAAAGAAGACCACAGCTGTCACTGTTATTGTCTCTGTCATGGACACCATCATCCTTTTGCAAGGTCATTGGTGGAGGATTTATTCGTTCCATTACACAAGCAGCTCAGAATTCAGTCCAATCTTTGACCAAAGACACTACATTTACAGAAAACGTTAATTATTCAAAAAATGGTTCTATACATTAACAGAAAGTCCAGTTCTGCAGTTCCAGAAAACTCAGCACACCTCAAGCCAGTGTGCCAGTGTGGCTGCTTGAAAATGCCCTAATCTTCGATTTTGAATAAAGGACTAGGGAAGATATGCAAGCTCATCTATTCCCTGTCCCAACACTGGCTCCCTCACTGTGCACAGGCTCTCTCACTGTAGGATATGTGGCCTGGGGTGCTGTGGAGATCCCAAGGGACAGTGTCCCCCAGAATAAAGAAGACATGAAGGGGAAGTGATGGCAGGTTTACCCAGTGTGGCTTCTGCCCAGTATCCCTGGTCACACCACATGAACCAAAATGCTCCTGTTCTGGCCACCTCCACTAGCAGAGACCTACCAAAATACCCAACCCTTTCTCAGGTTTGGATGTGAGGAACAAGGCTTGCGGGAGAAGTTCCTGTCCTCACTGCCCTGCAGGAAGCATGGGCACCAGGGACCCAGCCTTGCCACCAGGCAGGGGTGTGGTTGAACAGCAGGAGGCACCAGGACTGCTTGGATGGATTGCCAGAGTGCTGGGATCCTGTGCCTGGGCTGCACTGATAAAATGTGGATGTTCTGTATATGCATGCAGGAATTGTGTGTATTAATATACAACTAAAAATTAAAATTCATATTAATTTAAAATTAATTATTAATATTAATATGCCCAAACAATAAAAAAAGTATAAACCCTAGCTGGGTAACTGTATTTCTCATCTCGCTTCCATGCTACCGTGTTTTTAGGTGCATGATATATCAGATCTTTCACAACCAGCAGGAAACCCTAGAGGACAACCCCCGAGATCCTGGGCCCAGGGTGGTGGTTTTGTGGTTGGGTGTGTGAGCAGAGAGCCCCGGGATAGAGGTGGTAAGGTGGTCGAGGAAGTTCCAGCCGTTCCGCGGAGAGGGGAGCTCTTCGGTCCCCTCCAAAACTCTGCTTTTCTTTAGGGTCTCGGGGTACCGCTCAGTCGCTGAGCAGGGGTTTCCTGCCCCACCCTGCCTTCTCGGGGGCTGTTTTGGGCAGGGAGGCCACACCGGGCGCCCTGCCCCGGCACAGGGCGTCCCACAGCCGGCGCTCCTTGCCGGTAGATGGCATCGCCCGTCCGCGCAGAGCAGCGCCCGGAGCGCAGCGCCGCGGAGCGGGACCGGCCGCGAGGTGGGGGACCCGGCAAAGTCCGCGGCCCCGCCGCTGGCGGGCTCTCACTAAGGGAAATGCCACTCACGGCCGTGCCGCCGCTGCTCGCCTTCCTCCTTTCCTTTCTTGCCTTTTTGAAACGGCACCTGCTGGGTTTGGGAGGAGAACAATCAGAAGATGCTCAAAGACACGTCGCGGTCTCCAGGGACTGTAGTAACATCAGGTCTTAATTGCCCGTACTGGAGGCTGACTCAGCTGACCCCCAAAAAAGGAATCCCCTCAGCAGCCCACACACAAAACATACACACCCCGCAGCGACCGACGAGAGCTTGCAGGGTTGCCCAAGCCTTCCAGAAGGGTCCCCACCACCGTCCCCCGAGGTCACCCCAATCGGCCACGTCCAGAAGGAGCCGCACCCCAGCCGAGGCTCCCGAAACTCGGTGCTATCGAAGAGCCGCCGGTGTCACAAACTCAGTGAAACTCCCGTGCGTCCTGCTAGCAGAGGATCGAGGGCAGACCTGGCTCTTTTGGTTTGTCACTACAGTGGTTCTTCCCCTTACATTTTTAAACTTCACCTTTATTCATCCTTAAGAGCATGATTTTTTTGTTTTAAGACGGTTTTAAAGGTTCAGGCTGGGAGAAGAAAAAGAATAAAGGGGGTGGGGGAAGGAAGCAGAAAGCTAAAATACTAACTCTTTGTAAAGAGGAGAAACTTCTTGAAGACGAAAAGTCCTGTCTACCTTTCTTTTAGTAGCTTGCCCTAGATCCTCAAAACTAATTCGAAGAGAAATTTTATGAACTGTATGAACTGTAAATCTCGAGTAATATCTATTTTTCTACAGAAAAAAACATAGTAGTCAGTTACTGGGTCTAGAGGTCCTTTTTTTTTCCTCTTCTTTTTTTTTTTTTTTTTTTTTTTTTTTTTTTCTGTTTTGTAACTTTTGGTGGTATTGTCCTGCAGGCGCCTTAGTAGTGAACAAAATGTAAATAGGATTATTTGGAAATAGTAGAAAGGATTATGTTGTAAATCCATGGAGCTGGGTTTGAAACAGGGTGGCTTGTAGCTTTGGGTTAGGACAACATATCGAAAACGTATTCCAAGAAATGGGATGTGTGAATTGTTTGAAAAGCGAGATTTGATCAATAAGACTTTATGCATCAGTCTGCCCTTTTCACGACCATTTTTGCCGAAGAACGAAATGCTCCGCTACTCCTATCCCAGTCGGATCCTGATTGTAGTTTGTCCTGCCAGAACTGGGAACGATGGGATTTTTTAAAGCCTTTCTTTTTAAGAGCATGATAGTTGCATTTCTGTCCGAATTTGTGGGGGTTTTATTTTGTTTGGGTTCTTTGGTGGAGTTTTTGTTGCTTGTTTTTCCCCTTCCAGCCCTTACATGAAGGGGACCCGGTCTTCTGTCATGGCATAGATCACCTGAAAAGGGGAACTGTGCCACTAAATTAGCAAGCAATCCTCTGTCGCTCCTACTTAAAGCGAAAGTCCCGTTTTAAAGGCCGGTGAATTTATTTCCTTTGCATACAAAAGAGGTAACGCTAATTCTCTATTAGTGTTTCTCATAATGGAGGGAGCTGCTTCTCTCTCTTTAATAACAATAGCCTTACAATTAAACTGAGAATAGCGATGTGTTTTGGGAGGCTATTCTTTGAGAGCTTGTGAGGTCGACTTCGAGAGACATTTTATTTCATTCTTAACTGAATTAAATTGTGGAGGGTGATGGCGGAGAGGAAGGGAAGGATGTCTCTCAGCCATTCCGCGGACAGAAGTCTGAAGTTTATTAACTCACCGTCTCCCTCTCCGGTCTGATTTTTTTTCTTCTTCTTCCTTCCCATGGGAAGCAGCACCCCGTCTCTGAGGGCAGCCCCGGAAGATGCGAAGCTCCTAGATCCTCTGGACGGTTTCTGGGAATATGCTCCTGCACTTTACGACAGACTTGCACTTTTTTCTTTTTCTTTCTTTTTTTTTTTTTTTCCGGGGGGGTCAAGTGTTATCTTTATTTCCCCCCTTTTCCACTAAAGACGGCACCGGTCTCCCCGCGGCCCTCCCAGAGCCCCTCCTGGATGGGGTGAGGCCAGGGGCGCCGGGACGGTGGCGAGGCGCCCTTCTTGGTGGGGGGAGACACGGTACCGCTCCCCCCACCGCGCTCTGACGCTGGGAGCCATGTGATGGCCCCCTCGCTATAAGGCGGGGAGGAAGGCCGCCCTCCCTGGGACTAAGCCCCAGCCTTTTCACCGTGTTTCCTAAGGCCCGGCAAGCCGTCCCCTACGCCCTCCCTCCTCGCCAGCCTCCTCCCCTCTCCTCCTCCCAGGACTAGGCGCGCTCCCTCCTGCCCCGCATCCATTAATGTCTGGGGGCTGAGGTGAGGAGAAAGAAGGGGAAACCGACTTCCAGGAGCGACGGCCCGACCTCCCTGCGCCCACAATACCCGATCCCAACCGAAAAAAAACCCGAAAAAGATCCCCAGAAAGGGAGAAGGGAGGGGAAAAAAGAGAAAGAGAGAAATCCAAAGGGCAGCAAAAAATACCCCGAAACAAAACCCAAACCAACCGCCGCCTCCGAGCGGGCGGCGGGAGCGCTCCAGAGGCGCGGCAGCGGCGCTGGGGGCCGGCGCGGCTCGGA
>VYZT01033747.1:3332-23379 GCA_013400735.1 Pomatostomus ruficeps | reverse complement strand
TGGCCCGCTCGCTGGGGAGCGCCGGGAGCGGCCTGCCCCCCGCCGCCGCCCTGCCAGCCACCCCCGGCTTCGCGGCACGGATCTCTAACTGTTAAGTGTTTGGGAGTCTTTCCGAAGGTAGGATCTGGGGTATCTCCTTTCTCCGCCGCTCGGACGCCCGGCGGACGCCGCCCGCAGGGGCTGCCTGTCTTTGCGTGGGGATAATTGTGACGGGGCTCGGGGGGCGTCCGCCGCGAGCGACGGACCTCCCGGGACCTGCACTAGTGCAAAGCCAGGTGTAGATCTAGATACTGCACGGGCAGGCGGTCACTACATCGGAAAGTTACTCGCTACTCCTTAAAATGAAACAAAAATGGTGATAAATAATGTCTCTAAACCGTTAAAGTTCAGAGATTCTCAGGTCTAGAAGCTTGAAAACAGTAATGTACAGGAGAAAAAAGAAGGCTTGAGGGAGGACAGCAGAGCAATACTTTTTCATTTAGTACACTTGTCTCATGTACTTTTATAAAAGAAAATATTAACGTGTTTACACAGAAGAAAGTCAAGATTATCATTTCTTATTTTAACCTGTGTTTTGTATTATAATAGACTTACGGAGTTTTTTATTTTGTACTTTATGCGTATTCTTTACAAGGAATATTGTTAAAAATTACTGGCAAGTATTATTGTACCATTTTAATGTAAAATTTTTACACATTTTCGAAAATAAAATTTTTAATTTTCAAAAAAAAAAAAAAAAAGAAAAGAAATCAAAACCAAACCCAAAGACCAAAGGAGCCCAGCCAAACAATTGGCTTTGGATCATTCCCTCCTTAGCACTTCTCCTTTCTTTGGGACACTGATATTTTTTTCTTCGGGATTAATAGCACGATAGTCAAGGAATATTCTAGCTTGAAATTTATTATATTCAGATTTGACTGCAAAGAAAAAAATCAAAATATGATTTTTGCAGTCAATGCATTGTTAACCCTGGCAGATAATGAAAGACGAAAACAACCAAAACAAACCAAACAATCAAAAAAACAAAACAAAAAACCCCACAACACCAATTAAAAAAACCTAACAACAAAACAAAATAATTCTACAAAAAACAGCAGAGACGAAAGAGGGGATAAATAGAAATAGGTCTCTCTGGAGGGAGTAAAGCCCAGTTCTCTAAGGCATCAATCAGAGGATTGATTAAAAAACCGGTTTAAAACTATTTTTATACTTTTGGGTGTGTTTTAAATCACAACTGCATCATAGTTTGGTTTCCAAGAGGCCCAAAGGAAAATACTACTAATAAAGGGCATGCATTGAACTTGAGAGATTTGCTCTAGACACTTATGTTTCTGTGACGATAATAGTGGCATGTGTTTCTACTTTTCAATACATAAAATATAAAATGAGCTTTGTAATATCCTCGTGTGACAAGTTGATTAAGTGTATAAGCTGTCAAAGCAAGGATACCTAAATGTAGAAAACAAACCATGAAAACAGCTTTTCTCATTCCAAACACTCGTTTTTAACAACATAAGGTCGATAGATATCTATTTTATAGACTAAAAAATTTTTTAACCAAAAAGCCGGCCTCAAATATTCGAAGCTTAGACATGGAAAAGAGAATCGCATGTTTGAAGAGCAGTCATGTAGAATGCTTGTTGTGAGCTAAGAACACGCATTTTTCAAACCAGGGAGGCGCTTTTCGACTATGACTGTATTTATAACAATTTAGGAGACTCGGGGATCAATTATGTGAATTTTCATAATAAAAAAAGAAATTGAAAAAGGGAGGGATGCCTTTTAGTGCTCTTTGGAGTGAGGAGGGGTTTTACATATAGAAATACTTCGTCGCCTTGGTTTTAAGTATTCTCGTAGATAGAAAAGTGGTGCTTCTCCGTTTTGTTTGTAGCAATGCTGTGTTAAAATAGTGGGTTTCAAAAAGCAGAAAGACTGGATATAAGAGCCCTGCTGAGCTCCATTTGCAGTTTGGAGCTGGAAGGCCTCTTTGGGTGTCCCGGGTTCCTTAGCAGAAAAAGAAGTAAAGTCGGTTCTAATTTCTAAAACAAAAGGGGAAATACCCCAGAGGCACCATGTACGTATCCTCTGGGAAGAGCGCGTCTTTTTCACGAGAGACCAATTAATTCACTTTCCCCGGGACTGGCCGGGGGATGCGCCAGGCCGACGGGCCAGTGCAGCTCGGAGTACCGAGATCAGCAGGGACCCCCCTCGAAGAGGCAGATAAAATCTATCAGGGAAAGGTTTTGCAGGGGAGAAGGCAGCAGTGGCCGTGTGGCGGTGCGGGGCTCCCCGACGAGGGATGCTGCTGGCCCTCAGTCTGGGTTCAGGCTGCTCGAGTCCTAGCGCTCTCCACGAGCAGTTACATGAGAAGGGTCGGTTCCGGCGACCCAGCCTGTGTTTGTTTCTCTTGGCTTCTCCGCAGCAGACCCTGGGGAGCCCGGCGACCTCCCATGCGCAGAGCCCGGCCCGGCCCAGGCCGGCGGACGGTGGGGTCCCAGTGTGCCCACCGCCAGTCCCTCAGGTCTCCTCAATGGTATATGGCAGCAAACTGCTTGACCACTTATTCCTTCCACGCTTTTCGCCGATTGCCGGCATCCTGTGCGTACAAGGCCTTCCCTTGGGAGTTGGTAGGGAAGCCGGCAGGAGCAAATTCCAGTAGGTGGTATAGACTTCTTTTCTTTTCCTTTAAGGAAAAGGGGGTCTGGGTTGCTGGTGGAGACCCCTTTTCCCTGTTTCCTCGAGGAAGCCGCCTAGCCCCGGCCCCGGCCCCGAGGGTCCCTGTTTCCCCGCTGCTGCCCCGGAGCAGGTGCCGTCAGAAAAGGCGCCGGCCCTACAGCCCTTTGATGAGCTCGCAGCACCGCCGGGCCGCAGTGCCCCATTCGCATGCTAATGGCCCGCCGTGCTCTCCTCGGCTTTCAAGACTAACAGAGAGGCCAAGAGCGTAGTCCTCTCAAGAACCGAGCCCGGACGAACAATTCCTCCAAAATAGTCTGGGCCCTAATAAACAATCTGGTAGGACGTGCAGCATAGTGTCGCCTCCTTCTCCTCCCAGAGACAAAGTGTGGATTCATTAACCCCGTCTCCTTGCTCATCATATCCCCGTAGGGCTGAGACACGAATTACTGGATCTGAATTGGGAGGGGATTGCTCTATGAGGGGGCTAATGTTTCAATCAGTTCATCCAGAAGGACCACACAAAAAGCAACTTTTTAGTTTATGGTGCTATTATGCAGAGTTTTAATCTAGGGATAGATTTAGCCAAATGTTATCTATTGGGAATTTAATGAAGCCCTTATGTATTCAATCGTCTTTTATGCCACACACAGTGTCTCTATCCAGAAACGTTTCCTTCCACATATTTCTTTGTTTCTGATGGGTGATTTATATATTTTTAATTAGGTTTTTTTAAAATTATTTCTTTTCAAGTATGTTGTATAACGTTTCTCTTAAGCAGGACTGTGTTAGGTCCCTTCCCACATCCCCTATAGCAGAGATTTCCCCTTCCCTCCCCGGTTTCGAAGATTAGTTTGCACGTCCACACACTGCGCCCTTCCCGCTGGAGCGCTTCCGGCTGTCTTGTGCAGAGGGGCCGGACATCGTGCCCGCTCTGTCGACACGGCCGTGGTCTGCAGCGGGCAGCACAGCCCAGGGGTCCGGCCGAGCCCCGTGGCTGCCATGCGCAGCTCCCCGGCCCTGAAGCTGCTCTCAACCCAAACCTTCCCCACCCGCAGTTCCTTCGGACCACACCTTCGATCTAGTTTGTATTTTAGGTGCGGTAAGAAGCACTCCTGGGGGCAGCGGGGTGCACAACCCTTGCTTGCAGGCTGGTTTCAAATACCCGGGATCGGCCCCATCCCCAAGTCCGGAAGATGAAAGAGAGGGGCGAGGCTCTCACCTGCTCTCAGCTGCTCCCTTTCTTGCAGCACTGCTGGCGAGGGAAGAGCCCACAGTCGCCCCTGTCGGGACTGAGGCCTGTTCGGGGGAACTGTGGGAACGTGGGCCTAGTTTAGCTGTCCCTTGGCACGGCCCGGAGACTCCACTCCATATGTGATACTTTCCCTCAATACTTACAGTAAGTATTGCTGTAGTCTCTGATAATATTGTATTTCACAGAAATAATGGAAATTATGGTCGTGACCAAACACTCTCTTCTCTGGAACTTGCTAACCAATACAGATGCCTTTTTCAGCTTGTTCAGAGTGGCTCCCCCACCTGCAGTGGTATTTCCCCTGCTTCCCTCGGCGCTGGGCCTCACACACCATTGCAACCCGGGCACCGGCGGGGACCGGCTGCTCTGTGCCCGCTGCTAGGCACATCACGACCAGGTAGGTGTGCGCTCGGCTTCCACCTCCTCCATTCCTCATCCCCAGGCCCCCAATAACCTGCTACAGGTAATTGCAAGGCCTCTCCGCCCTCCAAAAGTCCTTTCTCCCTTGCAACCCTCACCGTGAGAGTCACGTCGAGCAGCCACTGTTGGGTCTCTGTTCGCTGCCCCTTCCTGCACTGCAAAGCACGACCAAGATGTGGAGGAGACATTCGCGCACAAGTGTGTGTGCGTGTGTGCAGGAAAATGGCACTTCAGAAGGTAACAAGCTGCTGCCAGATCCATGCTGGGGCAACAACCGTGCTCAGTCCCTCTTTGCGCACATGGGTGCCCGTCGGTTTTGGGGAGAGACGGAGTTCCAAGTCGGTAAACCTCATGCTCCTGTTTTTCACTTGCGGAAAAGCTCTGTTCTCCGCCGTCGGTTCCCGCCTAGGAGGTGTGCTGCGGGCAACCGGCCCTGGAACCACGCCGGCCACTTCCCAGCCTCCCAGCTCGTCTCACGCCTCAATTACCGGCACGACCCAAAAGAACACAGGCAAAGGCTGCGGGTTGGGGAGACACGCACGGGGAGCCCCTCGGCCAAACCCGCGGCCAGCCCGACTGCCGCAGTGCGGGTGGCACCGAGGGCTATGCGCGGCTGCGCAGCGGTGCTCCGCGCCGAGCCCGATCGTGAGAGCGGGGAGGCACCCAGCGGCGTCTCGGCGGGAGTCACCGCGGGAAGCCCACGGAAAATGCATATCGTACGAAGATGTGCCCTTAGTGCAGCGCGCCGGCTCCGCCGTCTGTCGCAGTGAGAGACAGAGAGGCACCCGCTGCGCTCTGCACCACGGAGAGACCTATCGGCTAGGCACCATAGTGCCCAAGAAGTACAAAAACATATGGACTGGACTGGATGAATGGCGCCTTTTTTTTTTTTTTTTTTTTAGCGCTGTGTCTCGTCAATCTCAGAAATTGTACCGCTGAGCTGAATTCAGAAGGAAATTTGTGGTTGTGGGGTTTCTTATTTTTCCAATCAAAATAATTAAACTTGCTCTTCCTCCAAACCACAAGAGACCTGTTAAATTGATTCTGTTTCCTTTTCGCTGATGCAGCAAAACGGCATTCAGAAGTCTGCGAGCCCCCATATTTAGATTATAGATTATGCAATTTATGTTAGAATCAAAAGGATAATTAGATAATTCAGTTGTTACATTAATTCGTTTTTTAAAACTGGGAAAGCCTTATCTACGGTTAATCCGAAGGTATTTCTGTCCCCTGTGTGCAATAGAAAACCATGTGAGTGCATTGAAATGCGTGTGAACGTTCTACACCCGGTGATACCACCATCCAGTGCCTGCACAACTGTAGCACAGCGGTGGTGGCTCCTGCTAATGCCCAGGCTTTGGCAAGTCCTTTTAAAACCCGTGAAAGTATCTTCGTATAGCAGTGGTCGCAGGGCTGCTTCTCTACTTTCATTGCAGGAGAGTACATGCACACCTGTAGACACGAAATACATTAAATACACACAATCAAGATTAATGAGGTGACTTCCCTGGGTTTTCTTTTCGAAATATAAACACTGTCATGTCTGCTTATTCAGCAACAACCAGAAGAAACAGATAGCTTTCTAATATACGTGTGTACAGCGAAATTCCACCTGTCGGCTGCACAAGGGGAGGGGTAAAGGAGGACAGCCTCTTCGAATAAACAGACGATTAAAAGAACCATTGGTCAGAAAAAAAAAAAAAAGGAAAAAAAAAAAGGAAAAAGAAAGAAAAAATATGTCCAGTGCCGAGAGCGGAGGGACAGATACAACAAGCGACTTTGCTCGAAAGTGGACGGGATTGGAAATTACGGACCATGGAAAAATAATTTATGCTTTCATTCCAGCCTGCCTCAGATTGCACAAAATGCCGTCTGGGGCTGCTCGGTGGGCTCTGTCCGACATCCTCCCCTCCTTCCTGTAAGTCCTTAGCTTGCCTTTCTCCGTGCAGACGGCGCTGCCTATGGGGCAGCGCAGGCAAGTGTTTATCCTTGTACTGTCCCGCAAGAGCTCGGCAGCCGTCGGCCCCGCTAACACCAAACCGCAGACCTCTTCCCCTCTACTTCTCGCTTCTGTACGAGAAGCCAAAGGGCGGCCCTTCTCGGAAAATTAACCTCTTTAGATAGCTTTCAGCACGACTTCCCTCCCGATGCATCTCCTCAAACGTCTTCTGGCCGGGACACGATTTTCGGTGGAATCCCCAGTCCCGCCCGTCCGCCCCTAAGGCAGATCCCCCGTCCCGCGCACCGGAACGGGGCTCGACAGGAGACATGGGCTGGATGTATTTGCTTTTAAAAAGACTCTCTTCCCCTCCAGCCTCCTCCCCACCCAGAAGGAGTCCGCAACAACTTGCTAACACACATGGGCAAGCCAAACGTAGCGCTTCCACAACAGCTTTTGAACCCAGTCCCGGAGATGCTGCTGCTCCTGCGGCTGCAAGACGGCGCGGTTCGCCCGGGTAAGCTGCACAAATCTCCGCGGCCGCGCCGGGGCGGAGCCGGGGGCGCTGCCGGCAGACCGACAGGAGGGACCATGCTCTGTGCCTCCTCCCGGCCCCAGGTACGCTGCCGTCCGAACGGCAGAGCAGACCGTCGATGGAGCACTCTGGGTTCATAACTCGCCCCGACGAGGACAACCTTCGGCCCAGTCCTGTCCTGCCGTCGACACCCACCGTGGGGCGCGCGGGGGCGTGTGGGGTGAGGGGAGCCCGGTGCCGACGCTATAAATCCCTCGGCAATTGAGTTCTGCACCTTTGATTTGGAAAATCGGATTCTTTGAGTGGAAACAGTTGACAGGAACTTAAAAGGATTAGCTGCATTCCACACAGGATCATTTTTACTCGTAACATTTTGAAACGATTGATCCCTTCCAGACCATAAACAATGTCCAGAAAAATGATCTAACGAGACTTCCATTGTTTCCTTTTGTCTACGAATCCCCTTTCGCCAGCAGTTTGATTAGGGACTTTGACAGGCTGGTTTGTAATCACACACACGTATACACACATACCCCCTTCTTTTCCCGAGATAAGTATTGAATTTGAAACAGTTCATAATTTGGTCCGTAATCTCCATCTGCCAGAAATCGAGCAAGTGTGGGGAAAGGGAGGTAGGGGAAGAAGGAACAAGGAGAGCGGGAGGGAGAGGAGAGGAGTGGGAGCTCAGTTGCCACAGGATGCCGAAATTAGAGGTGGGGACATTTCCCAAGCTTCTGTTGCTGCTTTTTGTGCCGGCCTGGCACAAAAGAAGAAAGAGAAAGAGAAAGCCCACAGATGCACACACCTACCCGGAACACAGAGAGTACAATACAACACGCGCGGCCACCGTTCCCCACCGTGGCCCGAGATGACTCGAGATCCGCGGGCTCTGCTTTGTCCCGCTCCCCTCCTCTTCCCCTCCCGTCTGAGGAAAGGAGAGTTACCGCAGAGACACTAGCGGTGGAGGGAGCGAGGAGGCTCTGCCCTGTCCTGCTGACCGACAGACTTTTCCTCTGTTTTGACACCTGTGCGCACTGCCCCATGCTCCTCTCCCTGATTTATCTCCCAATTAAAGGTTCAGCCTTCCTCGAGCCACCCGTGCTGCCTCCCCTCGATGGGTTTCCGCGGGTAACGTCTCCCCGGAGACAGCACGCGCGGTGATGAGTGAGGTGGCCGCTTTTCGGCCCCTTCTGTTTCTCTTCCTTCCCCTCCGTATCTGTGTGAACCCAGGGCCCCGTGTTCCGGGGAAGAGCCGGCGGAGGCCGGAGCGGTGTCCAATGGCACGTCTCTGTCCGGGGCTATGCCGTGCACCGGGGAGCGCTTCCAACCCGAAACGGGGGGAAACCCAACCAGGAGAGGCACCTCAGTTACGCCTCCCCTTCAATTAAGAGACAGCAGCTCCTTCTCCTCGAATTTCTCTGGACTTATTCTTCCTGTCAGGCTCCGGGATTACTCTTTCTCTCTTTCTTTTTTCTCTCTCTCTCCCTCTCTTGTTTCCCGTTTCTTTTTTCGTTTTCCTCCTCTTCTTTTTTTTTGCCCTTTTTCTCTTTTTTCCTCACACTAAGAACAAGCAGCTCCCCGGCACAGACTGGTAGCATTGAGCATCTTCCTAACTTAACTGTGTCTTCCTTGTATCTATCAATCCACCTTTCTAATTAGACTAATTAGAAGATATGTGGAGTGTTGCTGGGTCCATAGACTAAACTGCTTAGGGCTTCTGAAAGGAAAGCTGAATGCCCGCCATGGGAGGTGACCATTCAGGGGGACGGTAACACTTGCTACATTTATCTCCTGCCATTGAAAAGAGCTCTGCTTAAAGCTCGATTAAAATGTTTGGAAACTAATGCCACCCTGGATCCCTCTCTAATTAGAGGGCCTGGATAGATCACCCTGAGCAGTCAAAAGGAACTCCTTCCCGTGCCTGGCTTTTCTGTTCAGTAGAATTACTTCTTTCCCCACAACCCCGCCGCCACCTCCAAAAGAGAAAAGCGCGGGGGGGGGTGGGGATAAAAAAAGGAGAGAAGAAGATAACGCAGCTATAAAAACGAGGAGCAGAGAAATGGCGCTAGGCCAAAGTCTTCCTCCTCAAGCGTTATATTTGGTCCCAGTTTTCCTGACAGCAGGCCCAGACTCTTCTTCCTGGATTTTTTTTTTGCCAGCGATCAGGATAGGTTTAGGTTGGGCAGCTCCTTCTCCGCTGCCTGCTGCAAGCCAGTCAGGAACTCGGGAAAGAGGAAAGGCTGTCGCTGTCCTCCCCTCGCATGCACAGGTGCTGAGCACGGAGCTTGGCTCCCTCCTTGTCCCACTGCCCTCCTCGCTGTGCCCCGCCGGCCTTATTCGGAAAGAAGAGTGCAGTAAAAAAGGAGTGGATGAAGGGTTCCGTCCCCCAAACCTTGCTTGCTGGAAGCCCAAGGCAGAGCGGCAGTTTCCAACAGGCCGCCGGGCGGAGAGAAGGAAGGGAGGTTGGAAATCCCTCGCCGGGGTATCCTGTGCCTCCATCTCTAATCCAAGAACATTCCCGCTCACCTAAGTAAGCACACATGCATTCTATGCGCCCCGAGGTGTGCAGAGGGGCGCGGACAGCCCTCGCTCGCCCTGCTCCCTGGGAAGGCAGCCTCGGCCGAGCACTGCGGTGTCTGCCACCTCGTAAATTTGAGGCGCCGTTTCTTCCCCGTACGACAGAGATACATTTTGTCCTCATAAAGGCGACTCAGAGATTGCTGCTGACGGAAGAAGGGATGAGGAAAATATTCTTTTCATTAAGACAAGCCTTCTATACACAGATGTCTTCGTTTACGGGACAGATATGACCAAAAGTGCCTGAAAAGAGCTCACACTCCTGGCTTGGCATGCGACGAGACTGCGACAGCCGGCTCTGACCCCGGGAAGCGCACCGCCCTTGTGCCGGCAAACAAGGGTGCGCCAGCGGCCCCGTCGGTGCCATGGGGTCAGGAGGGGGTTGGTGGTGCGGATTTCACCCCGGGGCCTCTGGTGATTGCATCGCACCAGGTATCGGCAGAGGAGAATAAGCTGGGGTTTTAATTTTTTATTATTGTGTTGTTGTTCTTGTTGTTATTGACAACAATGCGGTGGGCGTTCTAGATAAAGTGTCCAATCTACCAGGGGAACATATCTGCATCTTATTCTCCCCGTATTGCCTCAGGAGAGGCCCCTCTGAGCCTCTGGCGGGTGTGATCTCCTGAGAGAAAGACCTAAGAGTGGCAGGCACAGCAATCCAATTGACATTTTCCCTTTCTTTTAAGCTTCCACCTTATCCAGAAATCCTCTGCGGGGGAGGGGAACAGGAGAGAATCGAGAGGGTCTGGTTCTCTTCGTCCCAGTAGACAGGCGACTTTACCAGCGGGGGAAGTACTGGCTCGAGACCCGGATGAGCCGGCAGGTGGGAAGCGGGGTAGCTCCCGCAGTGTCACGAATCTGCCGCGCTCTTCCTCAGCCAGGCGAGGGGATTGCTCACGCTGTACCATGTCTAATCCCAGTGAACTCAACAGGACGAGTCCCAAGGACAAAACCGATCAAATATTTCCCTTAGGGTCATACGGGGAGCTGCTCACACTGTACCATGTCTAATCCCAGTGAACTCAACAGGACGAGTCCCAAGGACAAAACCGATCAAATATTTCCCTTAGGGACATAGAATCTACTATTTTTTTCCCCTTCAAAAGCGAGTCCAGCTCAGAGGACAGATTTTTTTGGCAGCAGAGAGTGCATCCCCTCATTAAATATTCTCGGAGTATCTCACCCCTGCTCCACTGGGGACCACGGGTTGAGGCACTCGCTTGGGACCCACCTGCGGGATTGAGAAGGGAGACCCCTGCGGCAGAGGGAGGAATTTGGCCCTGGTGGACGAGCAGGAGACTTTTTCATGGCTGCTGGGCCGGGCTGGGTTGCTGAGGATGTAAGAGAGAGCACACACACATACATACCCTCCAAAAGGCAGGCTTGGTGCTTGCCCCTGCCCATGGGCTGTGTTCCTTCCCAAACCCTCCAGCATGCATAGCATCTAGGGAACTTCATCATGAAACACAAGTGCAGAGGTACCTAAGATACAGTCAGGAGGAATGCCCGGACTTCAATGATCAAAGAACTGCATGACAAGTAGTTGAGAGTTTACTGAGTTTTACTGAGTTTTAGAGTTTCTTAATTTTAGAGTGCAGGATCTTCCCAGGACCAGTATCTGCATTTCTCGAGCCCAAGGATAGACCCTGATGTTAGTGACCTCTCTCTTTCGAAAAACAAGCAGATGAGGACAGAGTATCGTGTCCAGACCCAGGGCAGTTGCAGCTGTGTGCCTGGTAGTCCATTGCAATCAGCAGGTGGCTGAGCTCCTTGTCTACATTTGACATGTTTCACATTATTTTCCTCGTGGGTGTTATACAGCAAGTTTCCTTGTTAGCTCCGATATTTTCTCCCTTTTTTCATATTATTTATCCTTGTTTGTTTTATAATAAAATAACTTGTGGGATTTCTGCAAGCAACAGAGAGGCAGAGCTCTGGGATGAGAGGTTTAGCTGAAACCTGTGCCCTGACACTGATCTACTTCTCTGTTCCTTCTAGTCTGGGCTGTGCCTTTGCTTTGGATGTCTTTTGTGCAGTTGTGTCGTTCACCCCCTTCGCCCCAGGCTAGTCAAGAAGGTAAGTGGTGGCAGATTAGATGTTTGGGAGTGCGGGCGAGAACGGGAAGGCTGAGAGCAGGAGAAGATGGGTTAGGCCTCTCTGAAATCCAGACCTCAGTGAAAATTCCATGCAGGGAGGGGTACAGGGTCATAGCTGCCCCGTGGGGCAGATGTGCAGAGCTGTGGACATTTCTCTCCATTTTCCTTTTCCTTTTCCTTTTCCTTTTCATTTTCCTTTTCCTTTTCCTTTTCCTTTTCCTTTTCCTTTTCCTTTTCCTTTTCCTTTTCCTTTTCCTTTTCCTTTTCCTTTTCCTTTTCCTTTTCCTTTTCCTTTTCCTTTTCCTTTCCTTGTTTTTTTCTTCCAGCGGGTGCTTCAGATAGAAGCAAGTTGAACCAAGGGGCCTCGCACCAGCCCACCCCACTGGGGGACAGCCTTTGCCAGGGCCCCGGGGGCCACTGCCATGGTGGTGGTGAGGCACGAAGGGTCAGAGGCTTTACTAAGAAAAATTTCAGAGGGACAGCGGTCCGCGTGTCTGAAAACACGCACTCCTTGCCATCTCCCACCAAATTACCCTTGTGATCTGGCCATCTCCACCAGTCAGAAAGACAGCTTTCCCCAGATGTTGATGGCAGAAAGAGATAAAAGGAGAATTAAGATAAATATTTGTCCTTCAGGAATGGAAGTTATTAAATTAACACCCCAAAGTTTGCGCTATCTAATGAGTTTTGTCAAACATTATTTTTTTAAAAGAAAGAACAGAATATGTGAAGTTTTGCCTTTGGCCGGTGCAGTGAAGCATAAGAAAAACATATTAATGTACATCATGGAGCCACGCAAGCCACTGCTGGACATGTACAACAGAAGGTAAATAGATTATTTTGTTTAACAATGCTGACAACTTGTATGGAGCAGAATTGGAGAGATCTAAATATTAATAGACTCATTCAAGTGGAGCAAAAGTTGCAAATCATTAGCTGAAGAAAGCTGGCTTCCAGCCCACATTCTATAGGGGCATGAGGGAAGCATGGTAACTGTGCTGTTGCCGGCTACAAAAGGGCAATTTTTGTGTATAATTTATTTAGATGAAGTGTGCAGAATGTTTTTATTTGTTCTACTTCTAGCTGTCTCACCTCTGTGTGAACTCCCCAAACCCAGATCTACTCCAAATACTTCTGCTCCCCCTTCTGCACACTTCCCTCCAACGTGTTTGCTTTGGCAACTTTCATGTTCTTGCAAACAATTCTTCCAAAGATATCAATCACTCTTGCACCCAAAGAGAAATACTGTACATTCAATGCGATGACAAAATGAAACATATTTGAAGCAAACCATGTGTTCTAGTGTGCCAGGGATTATGTTATTTGTTCAAGGAATATGTTCAGAATATTTTAGGCTTCTGTTACTTCTGTGATAGTAAATTTTATTGTCTATGTTAGGATTTATTAGGATTTATTATTTCGGAGACAACCCAAATACGTCTTTACACGGGGAGAGTTTCTAAAGGGGGAGACCTACTCTGCATCGAGCTGGGGGAATTTGTTGGCCCACGGTACTCATTTTGCAATGCCATTCAGCCTGAGATGCAGAAACCGCGGCAAGTGGGCCTGGTGCCGGCAGTGCGGCGGGAGCGCACCACCTGCTCCCACGCGTGTCCACCGGAACCGCGCTTGCCCCGCGCCGGCCGAGGGAACGAAGCCAGCCACGTCCTGCCGCGGAAATCCTCTGCCCACGGAGGGCAAAGCCAAGGAGGTGGGACCCGTCTGTAGCGCCCCTGCGGAGCCAGCCGGCAAGTAGGAGTTTCGCGGGCCACGGCGGAACTTTGGAGCGGCGCGGGGAGGTTGTATCGGACCCCGGCCTATGTGTGGGCACTGAGGCTTGCCTGCCCTGCCTCCTGTGAAATCCTAATTTCACAACCTGATCTTGCGGGAGGTGGGTTATTTGGCCGGGGTGTTTTTGGTGCATTTTTTGTATAGCTGTTTTGGGTTGTGCAGATTTTGTTTGTTTTGTTGCTGCTTCTTTGTTTTTTCTTCAGCCTCGCTCGCCAGGGATCGGAGCGTCCCAGCGAGTCGGTCACCGTGTGGATGCTCCCACTCGGCTTTTCAGTGTTGTCGGGCTCTTCCGAAAGCCCGGGAATCTGGGCATCCCCGCCCCTACGGCCCTTCCATGGTAGCCAGGCTCCCCTCCTCTCGTCTCGGCACGGGCGAAGAAAGATCTCCCAGCACTGGTACTATGTCTCCCCTCTAAAATGTATCAGTGCTCGCTGTCAGATTCGCAGGAAGCAGCCGCGGAATTACTGCTCTCAGCGCTGAGTGGCTTCACGCCCCGCTCCCCTCGCTCTCCGCGACGGCGTGAGGGGTGCGCCGGGAATCCCTGCAGCGTGTCTGGGGAGCTCCCCCGACCTAGCACCACGATGCAGCGGCACGAAAAAGCCGTCGCCACGCTTTGCCTGTCCCTTCCGTGCGGGCTGGCCTTGAGTGTGGACCTTCGCCGTCCGCGCAGCCCCCCTCCCGCTGCCGCCGCGTCTGCGCCAGTGCAGGCTGGAAGGCAGCTGAGCTTTCCTTATTAATGGAAAGCCAACGTGGCATCTACACATAGTTATGCCATGCTTCTGGTCTCTGAAAAGACCGACTGGGCTGTTGGATATAACGGGTCTGCAAGTCACATGCCATTAAGCTATGGCGATTATTCATGAGGCAGTGGAGGCTCATTTTCCTGGTTTGGCATTACTGACCGAAGTGAAAGTGATAGTGCCTTGCTCCAAAAGAAGCCGAAATGCCCGGGAGCAGAGCTGCAGCTCGAGAAACGCCCGGGTTTCTGACCAGGAGCACATTTCAAGGGCAGAATACACACATTTCTCTGAAACTCATTGTTAAACTTCCTCTGGCAGGACTCTTACTTGGCCTGCGATCAGAATGTACAGCGACTGCTTCAACCAGAATAGGTCTTACTGGATCCTTCAGGGAAATAAAATAGGTTGTAGGTCATCAGAGTAATAAAAAGGATTTTAGTGCCTTGAAATGCCAATGTCGTCTTCTCAGGTGAGCCGTGCCCGGCTGGAGGGGCCATTACAGGCCTGCTCAGGACACGGAGCAATGATTGAGGGTAGCTCTCTGCTTCCCCTCGAGGAGGATAGGGCTTCAGAGCATTAAAAACACCCTAAGTAGGGAAGGGCTTCTCACATTAATAGACAGTGCTAATCCAGAGATACTACTTGCCATGCTCCATGAGACCCTCCTCAAGGAAATAACATTTTGTAAAAGGTTTCAGCAGGGAAAGCAGAGAGCACCTTTTTTTCCCCAGTAAAATTTAAAAATATCTCTGTGTGTGCATGTGTCGGCTCCTCAAGCGTTAACTGGGAGGAATATCCTGTTCTGAAACAGTTGACACTTTTCCCCTCCTCTCCTCGGCCTAAGGACGCTCGATGTTCAGTGTCAGTGTGTTTTACTGACGTGTTAGGTTGGTGTCAGAAGGGACGTCAAGCCACGGAACTGCCGACCGTCTTAAAACGACAGTGTCTTCTTCTGTCAGCACAGGTAACAGTGAGGGCAAGGACTGCCAGCGTAAAAGACAGCTCACGGTTTAGGTCTCGACCAACTCCTTCATCATTAATAAAAAATATACTGAGAAAAGTACGTGCAAGGCTGCAAAACAACAAACAACAAAAAATGCCCCCAGACCAACCGACCAACAAAACCCCCAAAATATTTAAGTAAAAAAACTCCAGCTTTGCAGGGGAAGGTAAACTACTACAGACGTCACGAAAGGCCAGGAAACCTAACGAGAGGCTCTTTGGGTGCTGAACTCTGTCTCTTGGAGGGAGCTGAATCCAGTGAGAGGAGCCAGACCCCAACCCGATGATGAGCCAGTGCCAGCAGACACCAGAGGGTGACCACGGCTACTGTTGCCGGCAAGTGAAGAAGAAACAAGGGAAATAGTGTACGTGCTTGTTATTCCTGGAAGGACGGCCGGGAGCTGGTCTGCCAGGCAGCGGCAGAGCGGGCAGAGGCTTCTTCAGGCAGCTGCATTTTTACGGCAGCTGCTTCTGGCTCTGGCCCCTTACTTGTGATCATATCGCCGACAATGCAACAGAAATGAGCTCTCAGGCCTGGAGATAAAAGAAGCCTTGGTGGGTGGAGATTGTCCAAAATGGGGGGTGCTTCCCCGGGCTGGGGGCCGAGTGCCCAGCGGTGAAAGGGCACCTTCCGGAACAGCTCCACTGGGACTAACCCCGTACCAGTTCGTAGTTTCTGCTAATCTTCGACGATGCAGCGCCCACTCGGCCGCTTTAAACACGGCAAGGACAGCGACACCACGGGACTGCATGAATGCCCTTGTTTTCTGGACATGACAACTGTACGTATCTGTTCGCGGGATATATTTCAGGGTCCGCTTCCTTTGGCTCCGAAGAACACATGGCAAAGCAGGCTGGAAAATGGAACGAGATGTATTTGTGACTGTTCATTTCATCTACTAGAAAAACTTCTGCCGAATGACTGAAATCCAGCGTCGAGGCAGAATAATCTCAACCATATTTGGTTTTACAGTAAATTAATACTGCAGTCTATATAGTTGAACGGAAAGTCGAAAGCCAAACCAAAACCCTTGTCAAAATAAATACTCATCAGCAAATATTTTGATTATTTAAAAATGCTTTAATAAGTGTCTAAAATTTCAAAGGAAAAAAAAACGATGAGAGAAGTGGCATGTCAGCCCGAGCGCCACATGTCTCACAGCTCATCCCCGAGCAGGAGACAAGACGTTGATTAGTCTACATTGTGGGGGGTTATAGGAATAAGCCCATGGAGTTTTATTTGCTATTATTTCGTTCAGAGGCTATTGCGGCTCTCCACGCATCCAGCTGGGTGTGAGGCTCTGCATCGGCAAGGGTGCAGCTTAAAACCGAGGCTCCAAAACCGTCTCTGTCTACCCAAAGCAGTGAAGATGCAGTTGCTTGCGGGGCTACGGGGGCTCGGAGTGTCCCTAGAGTGTTGGTGGGACTCAACTGGTGCCCCCTTTTCACGGGCAGTAGTAGCATTGCGGCTCTTCCCGCTCTTCCCCCGGCTGTGCAGGCTGCGTCATCGGCGCTTTGCCTGCTAGGGCTGCGATAAATAGCCCGGAGATTTCTCAGCTTTCTGATCCGCAGGGCTGGAAGCCTGAAACGTCCAAAGCTGGCACGGTGCACGAACTGAAACCTTTGTAAACTTGTTTCCCTTTAAGTCTTTATTAACTACCCCCAAGGACCATGGTTGCTGCTGCTTCTGCTCTTGCACGGCGGTGGTCTGGCACCTCCACGAAGCACACATGCTAAACAGATTAACATGCTTCGGCTGACCCATACTTCACAAACCGGGGATAGAGTTTCTCCAGCTCCATGTGGAAATTAACCTACATGTAGCAATGGTCAGCTGCAAAGAGGGAGTTCCCAAGCAATCTAAACAACCTACAGTTCTTTGTTACTTTTGGCCTTTCCCCTCCCTTTCCATGATTAAATATTTATTAAAATAGGAAATGATTTCTTTAAAAAAGAAAAATAAAAGGAAGAAAACCCCAACCCAACAACCTTCTTCCTCCCCCTTGGCCCCTCTTCCCCTTTCGCTGGGCTTGTGCACATACTTGCAAGAGCTTTTTGTGCTGGTGCTTTTTAATTTGTTGTTTTAGAAACTCAGGGCTTCTTTTTTAAATAAAAAAAGGCTAAAATCTGAATTGTATGGCTCATTAAATACTCTTGAAAGGCAGGTTAAACGTTTGGGAGTGTTATCAATGTTTGAAAGACTTCGGTCTCTGATGTCCCCCAGTCCCGTCATTTACATTTGAAAACATCCAGAGGTAGAGCTGTTTGTAGATTGTAGAGGAAGGAGTTTCTAGCGTGCTAATCCTATCACTTTCCCTGTGACAGCCTCTTCGCTTTGTGCCTTTGCGAGATCTATCCGACACCTTCGCCCTACGGCTGCAAGCTCCAAGTTTTCGGTGGGGAAGGACAACTACAAATAACTGTTGGCTTGTGTCACATGGGGCTGTCATGGTAATAAACACACGGCTTCTTGTCCAGGAATTCCTAATCCTCCCTGTGTGGCTCTAGCCCTGTGCATAATATCATTACAGGACTAAACAAATAAACAGTCTCTCCGAATCAAGCGGGAGGCACTGGGGACCACAATTCCTCTCTGCAAAGATGATACAAGTAAATCTACACTCACGCCTTGGAGAGGATCCAGTGGCTATGAATAGCTGCTCAGTTCTACAGCGCTGGCTCTGGGCTGGGAAATGGTTCTGACCCTCCTGCTCTGTATTTGCTGCAATCAATGTGAGCTATTCAGGGCTGTGTTTTCCTTACTGTCCTCTGCTGGGAACATCAAGGACCACTAACACGTTTATGAACCCAGGCTGGGGGAAGATGCTTTTACAGCGAAGTTGGAGTATAAAACCCAGTGACATGAAGGAGAGGTCAATGTGCTTCTGCCAACCAGAAGCTGGGCTTTCTTATGTGATTTCCTGTTGTTCTGGCTGCTGCCTCGTATTTGATAAACTGAGTCACACGCTGGGATGCACAGCCATATTCTTCTTCATCCTATAAAACATATAAAAATTAAGGCTAATCCAGCTGCAATCAAGGTCTAACACTTACAAGCAAGACATTTTAATAGCAGTCTATAAATTCTGGTTTCAAGTTACTATAAAAAACTTGAATGGCACATTGTGAACCTTAGCATTTCTATATCTTGTACCCCCCACTCCTAAGCTACACGTATCAAACTTTTCTTATGAATCTGGGTCCATGTCATAAAAATTCCAAATCTCTAGACATTTAGCATCCTCACCCCCCACAACTGTCCATTAATAAATTGTATTTCAATGGAGTTTTTTTCCTATTCACTTTTAAGGATATTTAGTTATCTAAAACTGTACACTTTTGGGGAGAGAAATGTTTTATTACTTCTCAGATAAAGAGAGAAATAAATTGTTGTGTTCTTATCTGTGAAGTCTCTTAGCAAGGATTGTTCTGAAATCTCTATTCTACAACTACAAATGTTGGAGATGTTTAGCTCAAATTAAATACTTCCTTTTTATTTTTTTCTACTGATAGCAATGAAATCGTCATACCCAAAGTATGCCCTAATGCATGGATTCCTATGAAGTTGTGCTCTTTCAGAATTTTTATTGACATTATCTCAGACTGTGCTGCAGAATTCTTCTGCCAGGAACTTCATATCCTCTATGGCTACTAGTGCTTCCCTGGGAGGTGCGTTGAGGAGTTTACTGCTCAGAACGTAATTTATGTGCTTGACTCCTTGTTGGTGCCCAGCAAAGGCCTGTGAATAACCATTAAGACTGGGTGACTTCTGACTGCATTGAGAGTGCCTTGCCTCACAAAGTGGAGAGGGAAGAAACTCCTAAAGCTTCTGTGCTGTAACTTGTTCTGTAATGTGGCTGGTGAAGCAGGAAAGAAGCACTTAGGCCCCGTACCAGCTTCTTTCCCAGTGAAGTTTCCTCCTTCTTTCTTACTTTCCAGCCAAGCTCTGGCCTGTCTTACTCCTTACTTTGATTTTGGTGCTCCCTAAAGCTGACTTGGCCCCTAAAGAAAATATCCCCCTCTCTCTTTTGTTATGTAGTGGTCCATGGAATGGGAACTGTTCTTGCTTTGGAAGACAAGTTCCAGGCATTTACTGGCAATTTCAGTGACAGAGGAGGGAAGGGGTGGGGGGTGGGGGGGGAAGCAATGCCTAGCTGCCCTTTCCACAAACTGGGGATTGAGAGTCAGAATCCCTTTCCTCAGCACACAACCATGATGAACCTGGGAAAAATGACCCCCTGGTAAGCTGTCAGCTCCATCTTTTGTTGGTGCAGTGACAGACAGAAGCATCCTGAAACTGTTCTGAGGAGAGATCACGATTCATTTTCCTGGGATATGCTGAAAATAGGACTAAAATTTTTGTGCCATTGTCCAGGGACATAACTCATCTATTAAAACCAAGGGGTTAGCAGTTCAGACCACAGGGGAGGAGAGCTCAAAGAAGAAATCAGATTTATTCCCTTAATAAGATGAGTTCAGAGTACAGGGATATTTTCTTAGCATGGTTCCTTGCAGTCGTCAAATCACATGGGTGGTTTTAAGATCCGCTTTGCCCTTCCCAAGCTGTGTGAGTTCCTAATGTTAGTTCAGGCCTTCTTACTGGGGAGATTATTAGCATGGGAAAGCTATCACTGAAGAGGAGAGCATACAGTTTTCCATCCATCAAGTGCAATGTAGGGGGACAGTAGTCAAAGGAACAAAGTTGCCAAAGAGTTACTGGCTCCCACTGCCCTTTTCCATTAATAAATCCCACCACAGCATGATTGGCCCTGGCCTCCTTTCCATTGTCATAAAGTTGGAATCAAAGAACTTGACTGCTTTTATTGGCAAAACTTTCGCTCCATCAGTGACGTCAAAATGCAGGAGGCGGCTGGGGGTTCACCGGCAGCTCAGCACAGAGCAGGCTTTCTGGGTGAAAGGAGCCTTCTGTCAATGCCCCTCCTGAGACACTTAGGTTTAAGGAAATGTTTGTACTACTCTAGAGAAAGAACTGGCCGGGTGTTTTTCTTTTGTGCTTAG
>VYZT01033744.1:7072-22990 GCA_013400735.1 Pomatostomus ruficeps | reverse complement strand
CTCCTGTGCTAGAACTCATTTTTTCTTCTGATATCTATGCATCCCATCAGATGTCAGTAGACCAGGTGTTGAGTAGATCATCCCATGGTCAAAACCCCAAAATTTCTTTGATTACACCAACCTCCGAGCCATGCACTGACCTGATGGACCTGCCTATTCCTATCAATATTATTCCTTGTTACTGGAGGGATCAAGGAAATCACTACCTGTTCTCCTGATCCATCATCCCAGTCTCTTTTGATTTTTGACTTTGGTTGAACCTGTACAAAAACTACCTTGCTAGAGATCCATTACAGCACAAAGACAGTCAGCTGTGCATCCTGAGATGGCGTACAGATGATGATAAATAGCAAGCCTTCTTCCTGCCCATCTCTCCCATCTACCTCTTCTTATTCAGCAAAACAGTTCAGACACATCTCATTTTCATTAACTCTGCTGGCTTAAATCTGGTTTCAAAAACTCTGATGTACTACTGTGCTGATTTAGAAAAATCCAGCATCCCTGGATGCAACAACACAGAAAAAAGATGCAGGACAGATGACTATGAACACATGAAAGTGTCCCAGGTTTGACTTTCAGGAGGCAGGCATGTGTACTTGTCTAAACCACTCATGCAGTTAGAGCTATATCATCAAGTTATTACATTTTTAAATGAATAAACATTTCTGAATGCTGCGGTAAATCTGGTGATTTCAGATACATTAATTGAGGGAGCTTCATGCTGAATACATCTGCTTAAAATACTGTTACAAATGTCATATGTGCAAATGAATGCAGTCTATCCATCAGCAGCATTTTTTACTGTGTTTTGGGGCAAAGCACAAGCAGTCAAACATACCAAGGGGAGAAGTGAAAATTATGTTTTTCAGTTTCCAGTGCCTTCCAAGAGGGACTGAGAGCCTCACCATTCTTACTGAGCATATGCTGCAAGTAGTCAGAATTCCTTTCATCAAATTTACAGGAAAATAAGAAAAGGTAGTGGGAGTAGAAGGAAGGAAAAAAGACAGAGACAACTCTAAAGAAGTATTTAATTGTGCACAGTGTGTCTGACTGCTGCTGAGTAAAACAGTTTGATTCATTAAATGGAGATTGCCATTTTTGTAAACATAGACTGCAGGCTATTGATTTAACTGAGTAAATTCCATCTACAGTGGGACATCGTAGGCATGCACTAAGCCTTTTATATCACTCCAAGCAATTTGGTGTATTTCTCCGTGTTTTACTTTTAGCTCTCATTAACAAGTGTTTATTTAATTTAATTTAATTTAATTTAACAGCATCTGTAGTGGGAGTATTGAATGTGTGCAAATTCTTGTAACCTCTATTAACAATCTTCCAGCACAGGGACACAAGACTCAGTTCCCATAAGCAAAAAAAAGATGGTTGGGTGCCCTTAGCAAGGAGCAGGCCTGACCATGCTGGCTGTCATGTTTTGTGGTGGTGAGATTATAATTGGGAACAGTTTGTCAAACCTAGGCCAGACCCAAAATCTATCAAATAATTCAATGAATATGAGAACTGCAAGATATTGGTTATCATAGCCTAAAATTAAAACGTCATGGTGTCCCAGCTTGGAACTAGCACAAATTCAATGTCTGAAACTGCATTTCAGATAATAATTTCCTCATAGAAGAGAAAAAGTCTGTAAGCCTAACAATGCCACTACATTTTTCTTCTATCTAAATTGTTTGAAATTTGAGAGAACTGCTCTCTTTTCAGTCTTACAAAGAGAGCAAAAGAGAAAAGCTCTGAGTAAAGAGAGATTTCTTTTAGCCCAGTTGTCATCTCTTAGAGCAATGGACTCGATGATCCTTGAGGGTACCTTCCAACTAAGGATATTCTATGAATCTATGAGGTGACTGAGTGCCTCACTTTCTCTATTTGGAAAAACGTGTATTTCCATGGAGCTGCTTGCCTGCTTTTCATCATATTCCCAGGGATCACTCATTATTTTGCTATGCCCTAGGAAAGTACACCTTTACTTCCATTTCCACAGAAGTTCTCATTCATCATCTCTTATTAGGTCTCAAGGCAAAAATTTCCATCTGTTTACTTCAATTGTTGAAATGAAGCAATCCATCACAGCCTATTCATTCTGCATGAACTACTGGCATCAAGTGTAACAGACTTACTGTGGTCTCTGCACTACAGATTAAAAGATAAAATCTCAAACAAACGTAAAAATTACTGGAAAAAATGCAATGTAAAAATGAGTTAATGTAAATTCTCTTCTGCTTGTTAAATGTAAAATGACTTTTTTTCTTTCTTTTACTTCACAGGGGCTTGAAGGCATTCACAATGAACAACCATGGGGAAAAAATGCTCTAATGATTAAAATTGTCACTTCTTGTAGCACAGGAAAAAAAAAAAAACATGCTATAGTTTACCAAGAGCATGAGAAAAATGACAGAAATTTTGATACTATAGAATTGGAATTTTTCAGCTTTCCTAAAGAAGTTTTTTGTGTCCCGTAAAGAATGGGACATGATATTACAGATCATATATATATCAAACAAATATTCTCAATATTAGGAAAGTAGAAGTCATACAAATAATAATCCTCTGAGCACATATGGGACTTTGACGTAATGAACAACAAATGAATCATGTCTAGGTATTTTCCATTATTAGGGATAGATGAAAAAGTCACATGTATTGATGTCTTCTTTTCTGCCCAAATGATGACCCAACTTTGTTTCTTGCCAGCTGGCCTACGAGGGAGCAATTGAAGCAATCAACTGGCAAGGAACTCTAAGCCAAGAGTGATAGTGATCTTTGCTTCTACAGTGACAAACTTTAAAATGCCATCTCAGCTCCCATGTGCTATTTCTTTCAGCCAAGAAATCTAATGATCTCCTTCTATAACAAGGCCACTATAGCTACAGACAGAAATAGAGTTTATCACAACTGAATAAAGCTCAGCTGTGCAGAAGAAAATTTTCAGACCAGAACAATCTTCTGTGGGAGCTAAAAACCTCACTGTCTTGTTTTTTTCTAAGTGTTGTAGACACACATTGATTATGTTAACACGGTATTTTTAGATATATGTGGTGCATACATAATTTACAAAATCCTCTTAAAAGTACAACACTGTTGGATAAACAATCTCCCACCTGGAGAAGGGAGAAAAAGAATGAACTGCACATGACAAACATTTGTCAAGCTACTTAGCACATTTCTGCAAGGCAGTGAGAAACTCCCTGATAATGGGAGTAGGAAGAAGAGAAACAGAGCAGATATAGAGCTAGTAGACAGGTGTACAGGATAAATTATTTAAAAGAAAATGTGGCAAACACTTCTCTTTTTATAAAAGATTAATAGTGCTCACTACATAGGTACCTGTAAATAGTTTGCATAGAAAGTAATAAATATATATTGCAGACATATAAACAGAGTTCACTGTCATTTCTGAAAAGAAATGAGGTAATGCTGGCTTATTAAAATTCAAAATGAAAGATTTGTAAAATCCCAAGACATCAGCTTTTGGTGTCATGTAAATGAAAGTAGGGCCAGCAGACACAGGAAGGTCGTCACCATTTAAACAAGATGAAAACTGTGCTGTTGTAGTCAGTTGATTTGAACTCATTAGGAGAGCACTTGCCAGCCCGTCAAAGTGTGGTCTTATTGCTGTTAAGCTTCCTCTCATCCAGCATCTTTCCTCGGGATTATTAACATCTTTATTCAGGTTCAAATGCCCTGCTGCTAAACCTACTGCAAGTCACCTGCTATAAATCTGTTTGGAAGTTTGATTTTGTGGTCGGGGACTCTGACAGTGTTTTATGCAGTAAACAGACACATCACACCTTCATATGAATTTCTTTTGCCTCTTTAGTCTCCCCTTGCATTTATCCTTTTATGTCTCTCTGGACTACAGCTCTCTGAAACCAGAACTGGCTTGGTATTTCTGTCTGGCACAGTGTCAGGGTTTAACAAACAAGAATTAGTCACAATATTCCAGAGGGTGTTGTGCAGCGCTGGAGGAAAGCTGTCGTGAGGTCACATGTCAGTTGTGTCTGCTTGCTGCCAGCAGGCTTTAAGGGGTTTCAAGGAGAACCCCTGCAGAATACAGAGCAGGAGAACCCCTGTGGAGTCATTCATCCAAACCCTGCATCCCGCTACCAGAAATAACATCCTGGGGAATAAGACTGGGGAAAGCAAAACAGGCAAGAAAAAATAAAATAAGCAATAAAACTAGACACACACGTACAGCTAAACTGCTTGAAAGTGAAAACTCAGCAGGGAGGTAAATGTTGCTACATAACTCTGAGACCACATACGACACAGAACCTCCAATTTTCATGCAGTTTAATTGTGAGTTCTTTCCTCCTTTGGGAGTTAAATCAGTGAGAACCATATAACTTAAAGTGGCTTGTTGTGGGCTCTATCTCCGGCAATCAGTGCCTAGTTTCATTTTTTCATGAATGCTGCCTCTGTTGTTGCAAGCATTGTTTCTCTGCTCCTGTATAACTGGATTGCAAAAAAAGGTGTGTGGGAATTTTTAGAGAGAAAAGTCTGCCGAATTTGAATGAGACAGATCTACTCTCTCATTTCAAACCATGCCAAAGGGTAGATGCAGAGGGTGTGAGTGACATGCAACTGAGGGCTCAACAAGGAATCCATAAAAGAGATTGAAATGCAAACTGAGTGGTCCAAATAAAAAAGGCTGTCTTGCCTTTTAATTTTTAATTAAAAGTCCACTGCATGATAGCCTTGTAATAAGTTAAAAGGGGAAAATTAATGGTCTTGAAAATATTTGTAGAACAAACCAGAACATAACATTTTTCTGTGACTGAAAGGGATGTGGTGAAAATCAATCAACCAAGATGCATCCTTCTATCCTCTTATTATACTTTTATTAATTCAATTACTGATTTCTTTGAGACTCTCCTCCCCTATTGCTTCCATTCTGACTTCTGAATAAAAATTTTCACCTTGGCACTACCTTTTAAACCGAAAACATTTCTGCATTCACGGCGGGTGTGGAATTAGCAGCCTCAGAGAACAGCGTTCCCTCCCAGTTCACTGCATGGCAAGAGGATGGGCAGCATAAAACTGCTTTACAGAGATCCTCCCAGACCATGTATGAAGATGATATTTTTAAGGCCAATTTGGCTTTATGTTGCTGTGACAGCCAGTGACTACACTGGTTGTGATTTACACATACAAGTCATAGTTACTGAACTTTGGTTTATGATGGCAACCCTCCAGGACCATTGCAGTTGGTAGTTGCCCTGTACTTGAGTGAAATGTAAGATCAAACTGGTCTGGGTTACTGTCACATTCATTCTCAGAACTTCTTGGCATTTTCAGTACTTGGTGATATATAGGAGCAGTTATCCAACCACTCCTTTTATTGACATAGGAAACAACTAAATAACTCAAAATTACCTGCCATTACTTCAAAGAGCTATAGACCAGAGTAATTTTTGATATCACTTCTCATGATTCCAAGAGGGGGAATGTTTCCTGAGGTAAGTGCTAGAAAGGTGCAAGGAAAACCTCTACTGAAGAAAAAAACCCAACCTAGCTCCTTATTAAGGCGGAGATTCAGCTTAAGAGTTGCATTTACAGTGTGCTTCCCAGCCACATGCACACTTTTCCTAGCTTTCCTCTCTCCACAGCCAGCCATCCCTCCCTCCATGTTTCATGCAGTTTCTACAGCAATGCTTACAATTGAGTGCCCTGCACACAGACAACGGCAGAACACTCCTTATGAGTGAATGAAGAACAAAACAGCATTGGATGCTGCTTTGAACAAAATGCAATTAAAATGCTGTCTTTCATTCATTCATTGATAGTCTCTAGCAATTAGTATATGTATTCCTTTACAGTATTTGAAGATGCCGAAGAGAATAACAAGTGCCACAAATCACCTTCTCAGGCAGCTTTGGTGTGGATGGAACAAAACAAAAAATGAAAGGAGGGGGTTGCACAAGCAAATACCTGCTCAGGTGCTATGTGAGCTGGGAGCTCCTGCCCCATTCAGCAGTCTGGGAGAGTCAGACTGGTGGCAGGATGGTAGGGCAGCCTCAGCCACCCCTCATATGCACTGGCAGCTCCAGCCCAGCCCTGGGACAGGACCCTGCACAGCCCTGCAGCTGCACTGCATGAAACGGGACTATGCCCCCATGGTTTCCACATGGAACTAATGCCCTCAGTGCTCCCCACAGAGCCTGGGCCTGGGGACTTGTTCTGGAAGGCTGTAACAAGAGGTGAGGACCACTGTCTCCATACATCCCTCCTCAGGTATCACTCACCATGCAGGCTCTCTCTCTCCAATTTTGTTGCCTGAATATAACCTGCACAGAGTCACACTTAAACAGATCCAGAACTGGTCACGCAAAAAGATATTCTGGACCACGGTTCAATGGGTAGCTTGTGTCTGTTGCCAACTTTCAGCATGGTTTGCCTTCACGCTGTCCTTAAAACAAAGAGAACTTTAACATGAACCCTTGACTTTCCCTGACCCTAAATTCTCCATAAGATTTCAAGCTACAAAAGATGCGCAGGCGCAGGAATGGATGTTCTGGATGCTGGGAGAATCTGGCAGAGGACCAGGGCCTGGTCAGTGTGCAGACAGACACACATCTCCATCTCCAGATCAAGCCCATAACCTCCAGTTAGCTACATCATAGCATTCAGAAAGACAGGCAAGCAACTTTAGATATTTTGCATGGAGGAGAATCTGCCAAATACCTGTGCAAGCTTTTCTCTTTTTCTCTTCTATTCTAACCATTTTAAAATCATGTCTCATTTCAAGTCTTAATATATTAAATTGAAGCCTTCAGTCATTAGGACACTTTATGTCTTCCTGCTAAATTAGGGTGCCCTCTCCTAGAATAAATATTTTCACCAGGATTTCTCTGAAACATGAAATATCACCCTTTTGTTCTCTCATTAATAAGGTAAGCAGATCAAGTTTCTCACTACAAGAAACATCACCCTTGTCAGCCTTTTCAAGCTTACCAGCATTATTTCCAAGGGAGAGTGTGATGGCTTCTAATAATGCACAGTATTTTTGTCCCTTTCAGCTGGTTCATGCATCTGCAGATGGTGTGTGGCCTCCAAGTCCCCTTATCACACCAGAAATTATATTCCACTGGCCACCACCAAAGCTTTTAAACCAACCTAGTGGGATTGCTTTTGAAAATGCCTCCTTTTCTAAACAGGTTCTTTTTGTGTTAACTTGTTTTTAGTGATATTGGGAGGCACTGATTATTTTTGAAGTTTATGTATTTCAGATAGAAACCTATCATAAAGTCATGCTTTTCTTCTATGTATTCAGTGAAGAAGTTGAGGGGAAAAAAGTCTGTGTATGGAAAAAAGAAAGAAAGAAAGCTATATGGGCAGAAACACTTTCTGAATTTCCAGGAAGTGCCATTATAGTTTCCCTTATGTACGAGTATGTATTAGAATATTATCCCTCATTTAAAACAATATAATGTAGTCTGTCACTCTGGCCATGTAATTATTTTTTAAAAAAATACTTCCACAAATATTCCTTTTTTTTTGTTTTCAGTATAAGTATGAAGTGGGATTTCTGACTATTGCTGAAAAAAAATCCAGAAGAATGAAGATTAAACTGAAGCTCACTTTCATTATATATCACCAGTCTTGGCAGCACATTGATCCTTTGAACAAGCACTTCCTACTTTAAACAAACCAAAAAACATAAAAAACCAAACCAAAACTAAAGAAAACAAAATAATTCTGTTAAAAATAAAACCAGAAAATGGCTGATGCAATGGAAGGGTGCAATTTAAAAGGCAATAACTTGCAGAGTTATATTCATTTCTGCAGTACTGCAACCGATTTACAAATAACAAGGACACCATCTGTTCTCTAAAGAACCATGTGAAAAAATGCCTGCTAGTAATTAAGAGGTTGTACACAAGACACAATTTCTGCAGTTTTCACTTTTTTTCATGTGTTGTTTTCATTTGGTTATTTGGTGCAGAAACTATGTCATCAAAAATAACAGTAGATGATCTTTCCACTATTTTTTTCCCGGTTTAGCCTACTTAGCTTAGATATGTACTTTTTTAATCAGTGTGTTTGGTATTCATGACTAATGTGAATTTGTAGACAAGATCTGAGAGAATTATGTGGATTTAGGTTTAGAGCTTTTCCCATCCTGGCATACTGATATTAGTTGAACATTTATTCTGCTCTGGCTAATGTATTTTCTCTCTGTGGCCTCTCAATTATTTTTAGTTTTCCCTTTCTCTTTTTAATAGTTATGGTACATTAGTGTAAGCACCTCTTCTTTCGGGTGATGTTATTACTGAGACTTTGCTAACATGTGGACAGGAATGCTGCCACAACTATTTCACTGTTACAGATTTTCACAGTCCTAGAGGGCTTAAACTTAAAAGAAACTATAGATTTGTTAATGCATTTTGCAATTTGATTGCATTAATGTGTTCGGTAACGTGCTCAGATCTTCAGAACAAGTCTATGGCCTTTGAATTGTATTTAAGAGTGATTCTTATGTACACAATGCCATTCAGGCACATGACATAATTGCTATCCAGATAAGTCAATAAAGACATATTGAAACACAAAACAAAGTCATGCAGGAGAATTAAATGACACAGGCTGCAATATTGCTTGGTGTCATACACACTCTCTTTGGCCAAAACAAGCTTTCCCTAAAAAGTGGTTCCAGTACTCTGCTGCCATAATACCTCAGAAAGTTAGCTGGGCTTTGGCAGCAGAGCCATGATGATTATTTTGGTTTCTATTGCAGAAAGTCTAATTAATATCAAGTACTTCCTTCTAGTGTGTGCCCACCCTTGAAAGAGCACACAATCCTTCTGTAGATAGAATAGTGTAACAATAAGGATGAATAGGATTTCATCCCTAATTTTAAGCTACAGGAACACCTGGACTCCTGCAAAAATCTATACTTGTTGCAAAAAAAACTTCCACAGACACTGTGCTAAATCAATCCTCCCTGCCAAACCCCTTGAAAGCCTATATCAGTGTGACTAGCAAGATATGATTGCATTTGTCAGTCACACCAAAACCAGGATTTTTACTTTCTGTAATGAAGAAGGTAAGGTCCAGTCCCTTAGGGCAGAAGATAAACCAGACCAGCTTCTTCAAAACAACTACATAGAACAATCCTGACTCATGAGACACAGACAAAGCCAAGGGGCACTTTGGCCACACTGGCACAAGAAATAGAAACTTGCAATATCATTACTTCCTCTTAGCTGCTAAGAGATGTCTTTCAAGATTGAAAAAGACTGAGCACGTGTAAATTCAAAACTACACAGAGAACATATAAAGAGACTTCCCATTCATTTACTGAATGATTTTAACAGCAGGAAATTTCATACAAGGATTTTAAACCAGAGCATTTTACAGGTGCCAGTAAAATTGCTTCAATGTAACTAAGCACAGGCTTGGATTTCCTGGAAGTGAACCTTCATTTTGAAGGAATCATGCTCTTGCTGATGTCTGTTAACAGCTAGCATTGCACTGTAGTAGGCAGAACTAGAGTCTGATCAATGAGAAAAATTCAATTGGAAGCAGCAATTAAGTGGATCTGAGATGAATGCAATAGATGTATTTTCAGTGTGGAGAAAATCAGCCACACCAATTGCACTAATGGGACTTAGGCTTTTAAATTTTATTTGTACTGCATGATGGAAATCCTACTCTTTTTCACTGACCTGCAAGGTACGTGACCACTATACCTAAAAATGAAAATTGAGAATGATTATCCTGTTTCATTTTTGCTCATGTGAGTGTCTGAAAGTTTAAATAGAATTGAAAAGTCCTGACTTATTATGTTATATAAGAGTTGTCTCTGCTTATAAGAAATGAAGATGAGTGGGTAGGCACATCTCTAGGCTGGAGCTGGGAACACATCACAGGCAAAGGAAAGCCTGGGCTCCTCTGACACAGCCAGTGACAGGAGGGATGCAAGGAGATGTCAGGGATACTCATAGATGTGAGGGGCACTCATTTTCCTCTCCAATTCCAAAAGTTTTCAAAGTGAAAACATTGTTCATTTTGGCACTTGACAATTGACCTGGGAGAAAAATAGGGACAACACTGAAGAATGATTCTCGTGGTGATTAAGTTGCAAAAATAATGATTTGTCTAGGTAAGGCAGAAAATATATTTTTACAAATTGGTCTTTCTGACAGCAACTGATTTCTACCAACAATTTAAGGCTGCCAACAGGCAAAGATTCTCATTTGCACCTGTGGCACCAACTTAAGCCTCTATTTTCTGTATCTTCTTTTCATAACACACATCCTGCTCCTAAGGAAATAAACAGGCAAGAAGCAGGGTCAGTATTACAAGACTGCAGGCACAACAAAGATAAAGTACCTCCACTGTAAGATGTGGTCTCCAGGTGAGAAACTTTCTGAGAGCCTTGTGCAAAGCAGCTTGAATGACTATGACAGTGACCACCACCTCCTGGCTAACTGCTCCATGCACAGGCCACTTTTCTGTTGCTTTTCCCCTTTTCCTCACAGGGCTGTATAAGCTGTGTAGTGAGGCAAGATGTTCTCACCATGAAATCTGCATGGCAAAACATCCCTGTGAAAACAAGGCAGTGCACTGCAGTCACATAGGTACTTTCCCTCACCACCCCTTGGAAGGAGATGAGGGGATAAACAGCGTGCAAACCCGTATTCTGTTTCACATGGCCTGGTATCAGTGGGATAAGAGTCTGTGGAGTACAGAAAAGCCATAATTAAGTGCAAATATTGATGTGAACCAGAACTAATCTAACCATTACCCATTACTAGGAGTATTGTGGTGGCACATTGCTCCTGTGACTAGACACAGGTTCAGGTGCTGGTCTTGCCCCACTCTCTGCTCTGCTCTTCAGGCTCTGATCCTCTCCTTTTCACTGGGACTTGAGCAGAGCCCCAGTCCTCCAGCTACTGCTTTGGAGGAATAAGTAGCCAATGCAGACAGCACTATCCAATGTTGCATACCAGTCTTAGGCAGTTCCCAGGGAAGAGCAAGGAACACGATCTTCTCTGGAACTGGCTCCACTGCAACAAACCAGCCATCACCTCTGAAGAAAACTCAGGAAAGAAATTTTGCATTTTTTACGGGTCCCAGATGGGTCTTATAGAAGGCAAATACAGTTTTACTATTGATTTGTTTGAAACACTACCTCCTGTGCCTGATTTCAATGAGGTTGTTGGTTTTTATTCTCCCTTTCTCCTTTGATTAGGGTACACCTGATGGACTAATGAGGAAGAAAGAATCAGCTACTGTTTCCCTCTGAAGTGTACCATCCAAAACAGCTGCTGAAACTTTTAATGAATGTCAATAAACTAACTACAGCCAAGTTTTAATTTGAACTCTGTCTATGATGACCTCAAACAAAGCACTTAAGAAATCACTAGAACACAGAAAAAGAGAAATCTGATTATAACTCTCATTTGTAATATGCCATGCAGCCATCATGATTTATCACAATATACCAAAAACCGGTGAGTTCATTAGCAGGCTACAAAAGTACTTCCCTACCCCTCATATAGCTGCTTGGTTGTAGTAATTAGTAATCTATATAGAAAACATGGGTTCACTACAAACAAAAGCATGCAAATTTCAAAAAAGCTGTGTAGCTTTTGTGTTGTGTTTCATGAAAAAGAAAGAGGGGGAAAAGGAAAGGGAGGAAAGAGGAAAATATGAAAAGGAAAAGGAAAAAGAAAAAAGGAAAAGGAAATACGGCAAAAGGTGGTACTTTTTGGTACTTTTGGTAAAAAAGGACTTACTGATTTACAGTTTAATTAATGGTGAAATAATTTGTTGAACATCAACAGAGTTCTAGTGCTGCTCTGAAGGACTATCTGGAAGTTCAATAGTGTGGTAAGACTATAACATGCTTCAGTGACCAAGATAAATCAATGGTCAACAAATCAGGAATCTGTATTTGAAAAATGGAAATCTGCTGTTTTCTGCTAAATGCTGAATTAATCTGTATTGTGAATCAATATTACTGCTGTTTTCAGTACCACAAAAAAAACTAATTCATTATTCACTTCTTATCCCTTCCCTTGTAAAGCTGTTAACCCCCACAAAGATGCTAGTGAGTTGAGAAAACCAGGAAGGAACAAGAGCAAATGGCACAGAAGATCATTTCATTTGCTTGACTAGGCACATTAATGAATTCCACTTGGATTGGAAAAATGCAGGGAGCACCACAGCATCATACATTGCCTTAGCTTGAGTGATTCAGAGCCTATGTCATTAAAATGTACAGTAAACTGTAATTAAGCAATTAGACATGAAAGGGCATAGGCTGGGCTGAAATAATGTTAGACCCCCAAATGCCTTGTTTGTTTTACGCCGATAGCAGTTTCAGCTTTAACTCCATTTCAAAATGACATATGCCCTGTCAGAGCTGTCTAACCGAGGTTATAAAAAGCTGCCTCTTTTTCTTTCCTATCAAAAAGCAATTCTTTAAGTATTTTGTTCTTATACCCATGTGTAAATCCTTTCAATTCCTGTTAACATGTTTGATGCTCACAGAAGCTCCTTTCCAAAAAGTGTGATGACGGCTAAAAGGCAAGAAATAAAGGGCAAAGCTTTCTTTAGCATTAAAATAAATAATAATTTAGCCTCCTTTAGGCTGTACTAAAATTTAGCCAATTTTAGTACAGCCTAAAAAGGTTGCCAACATGAAAAATTATTTTAATTAAGACTACTGGTAATTGTAAAACCTTATTGGAAGAGACAGATTCTCTGCATCTCTCAGATCAGAATGCAAAATACATAAATATGGAACTCAGATGAAAGATATAAACCAAGACATGATAAGGTAAACTAAACTATAAGGGACAGTTATGGCTATATATCTTATTTTTACAGTTTTTCCAGTAATTTCCTGATGTAAAAAAATCCAGGTCTCACAAAGACTCAGTGATGAAGTCTAACCTATATGCAGCAGCAAAGTAAATAGAGGAATACATTTTAGTAAAAGGAAGGAGAGATCAATACAGGAATCTTACAACAAAGGCCTTCACAGATGAGAGCTTTAAAAAACAAAAACCAAAAATCCTACAGAGTTTAGAACAACCTGTGACAGTGGGATCTTTAAGCACTAGCTTTTGCAACTTAATTTGTGTATTAACTTATTTTTAGGATCTTATGTTGTAACCTCAAGCATATTTCTTTTGGTAGAATCAGGCAAGTATATATTGTAAAGATTATTATTTCAAAACAGCTGCTAATCAGCAAGGTATGCTTCCACTTTTACTTCCAAGAGAACAAATCATATACTAGATCTGTAGGCTTTATTTTTTCATTCTCCTTTTTTTTCAAGCAGAGAGTAGGTATTTCAGGCATTAAAACAACATATTAAAATAGGCATTAAAGACTTTAAAAGTAATGAATGAGATGTGATTTAGGGAAAAAAAAATCCAAACAAACTAACCTCATCAAATTTTAAAAGTAGAAAAATTAGGTCTGTAAGTTGCATCATAATGGGTTTCACATTTAAGTAGCTGGTACCAAACACCAAAAGGGTCAAAATCTAGAAAAACTGAACACTGGCCTGATTCAATGCCACAAATTTTACTGTATGAGGCCTTGTCCCCGTTTTCAGCATTTACTTTTGATCACAGGTGGTATAAGACCTTCCTCCATGATCAGACACAGGGAGCTCGTGATCAGCAAAAGCAAACAGGGTTTGTGAGGTATCAAAACCCTCCCTCCTCTCTGCATAGCAGGAAAAATGTCTGTGCGGGTTCCAAGACAGAACTCAGTTCCCAACAAAGCAACTGTCAGGAAAAGCACATGAATCTGAACTTTTTTACCCTTTTTGTAGCCCACACACACACAGATTTCTTCAAATAGGTTATTCATTATTCTATGGGGAGTCTTCCAGAGCTGTTCTAACCTCTATGCAGAGTCAACTTCACAGTGAAGAAATTAGTGACATTTGTGAGATCATTACATACTTTGGAGAGAGTGAACTCCCATTTTTTTTCTACTCCAGTGACTGTCTGGTCATGTTCCTGCCAAAAATTTGTTTTTCTCTTTCCATGTTTTCTGTTCTTCTTTTTTAAATTAAGACCACATTTGAGTCAAAGATTTAACACAGCTGAATTTTCAGGTTGGTATTGAGAATAGTCATTTACCCATTTATGTTCTCAAATTCAATTTTACTTATTTCCTCCAAAATTTTTGTCATATTTCTTCCAAGTAATTTTGGGGAGAAAAATATTGAATATTTCATATTTGGATTTTAGCATAAATAAGTCTGTCAGCAAAAACACAAACTTCAATTTGCTGATATCTTTCCAAAATAAAGAGAGGAAAATAAATGTAAAGGTTACGAAAGCATTTGGCTCATCAGACTTGCAGACTCATGTCCTCTGTTTTTCAGAACAGCAGGAATGTGGACAGTGGCCAGGACATTTGTCAGACCATCTCCATCAACAACCATAACTCAGTGAGCCACATGTGTGCAATCTAATAATCCTGGCAGATGAATATTATGTAACATTGAAGTTGGTGGACTTGCAGGACAGAAGAATTTATCTGTGCCTAATAATGATTTGTTTATAGTGTGAGAAGACACAATTATGGGACTGGTACATTAGGATAAACCAAACTTTTTTTTCTTTATTTAAAAAAAAACAAATACCAATCACCCAAAGCAACAGAAAGAGTAAGAGACTAAAAAGAATTATGTCTTATAAGCAAACAAATAGGAGCCAGTGTGATTTTTCATAGAGATATAATGGGTCATCAGTACATGACATATCAAAAAAAGCCCCTGGAATTGTTATTCAGAGATTAATTACCTCTGAGGGTCTTGTGGTCTATTCCCTCAAATCATGACCAATCTTGTGATTCTTTTGTTCCCCTAAAATCTAACTAGATTTTTTTTGTTGTGACTTGTGACCATTTCTACTTGTCCTATCACCTTTCTAGCCGCAGACATCTGTGAGGTCCTCCCTCATCCTTTTCTCTTAGAATTCAACAATCCCACTCCCCTCAGGCTCCTCTCACCTTTTCCTTCTTCTCTTCCCAAATAAGCTCTTTGCCAATAAATCTTCATAAAGAATGGCTCTTGAAAGGTAGGAAAAGCCAACACAAACTTACCTAATTCCTGAGTATGCTTTATTTCCGAATACACGCTTAAACTATTTATGAGGGACAACTCATCTTCAGTGAGTGCACAGAGCTGGTACATTATTTAATGCAGGACCTCTCTGCTGTTTTCAGAGCTAGGTGACAGGCAGAGGTTGAAGAAGCAGATACTTCCATGTCCCAGAGCCTGACCTGACAAGACCACTGAGCAGAATTTTCAGGTCACTGTCACCAGAACCACCCTTCTCTCTCTCTCTCTCCTCCCCTAGTTGTATAGTCCTGCCCCATAACCCTTTTGTTGACTCTAACTTTTGTCTGTAATGCAGAACCTACCACTGCAAGATTTTAGAATCAGGCAAAAATCTAGACATCGCAATTTCTCAAAAACACAGTCTGACACACTGGACATATAGAATGTCATTACAGCTCTCTGCACATTAAAATAAAAAAAAAGGAGAAATCCCCAAATCCTGTTTTGACTGGAGAGATTGTTTTGCATATAAAATTAACAGACAATATTTAAGCCTGTCTTCCATGGATGTCTAGTAAGAGTGTGCATAATATGTTCCCTTTTGACAGAATCCTGTACAACCTATGCTTTGAAGAGCATGAAGGACAAGAATCTGTGAGAGCCACAGAACTGCACTGCCACAACTTTGGCTAAAGAAGGAGAAACATCTCTCTTCCACCCAGTTCACACATGTTTGCCTGCACATATGACTGAGTACATCTCCAGAGGTGTTTGGACTCCTAGGCATGCTCAAAGCCACCTATTCTTCCCTACCTTAAAGCTCAGTATGTATTTCATAGAAACAAGGGAAAGGTAAAATGTCATAA
>VYZT01033741.1:0-10316 GCA_013400735.1 Pomatostomus ruficeps | reverse complement strand
CACAGGCTGCAGTTCATCACAAACTGATTCAGCATGGGTCCGTTTCCATGGGGTGCAGTCCTTCAGGAGCAGACTGCTCCAGTGTGGGTCCCCCATGGGGTCACAAGTCCTGCCAACAAACCTGCTCCACCATGGGCTCCTCTATCTGTGAGGCCACAGGTCCTGACAAAAGCCTCGTGAGCCTCCAGCACAGGCTTCCCATAGGGTCACAGCCTCCTTTGAGNGGCTTCCCATAGGGTCACAGCCTCCTTTGAGTGCATCTCCCTACTCATTACACAAGTCTGTTTCATATTGGCAATATACTAACTTCCCCAAGTTCAGACAGCTTTGCCCATGTTGGTAACTGGTGAGTGATCTCTCCGTGTCCTTATCTTGACTCATGGGCCTTTAGTTATATTTTCTCTCCCTTGTCCAAATGAGGAGGGGAGTGATAGAGCAGCTTTGGTGGATACTTGGCATCGAGTCAGGGTCAGGATTTAAACACAGAAACATAACAATTTCTATAGTTGATCACAGAATCACAGAATCACAGAATGAACTAGGCTGGAAAAGACCTTTGAGATCATCAAGTTCAACCTATGACCTAACACCACCTAATCAACTAAACTATGGCACTGAGTGCCACGGTCAGTCTTTTTTTAAACACTTCCAGGGATGGTGACTCCACCACCTCCCTGGGCAGACAATTCCAGTGCCCAATCACTCTTTCAGTGAAGAAATTCCTAATGTCTAACCTAAACTAAAGATCATGCTTTCAAATTTTAATCTATTTAATTTAGTATTTAACTTTAACAATAGAGAGATCAGTAGCAGATATGTTGGAGAGCAGACCATCTATGAGATAATATGCAAGGAATTTTCTAGCTCATATCAATATGTATCTTGTACTGTGATGTGAGTTTTGTTTTTTGTTTTTAATCTAATATAACTACCAGTCTGCTGTGTCTTTGATATGGCTGTTGAGAAGAGGCTGAGTTATGTTCCTGCATCTAGTCTGGGACCTTTTCTAGTTTTATTTATTAGCCGAAGTACATGATTTTAAACTGATTATTTTGTGCTGCTGTCTGGGAAAGTAACTTGGTACAGTTTGTTATATTAATACATGTTTGAATGCTGGTTTTGTCTTAATTTCAGCCTCAACAAAGTAATTTTTTTCTGGGATTATTTAAGAACATAAAATTTCACAAAAGTTGTTAAAATTTAATTTGTATTTTCTCTTTGGCTTGATGATCTGTTGGCAATGAACACTCTGTGGGAAGAAAACATATCTCTTAACATCTTGAATCTTGCTCTTTGGTTTTGCTGAAAGTCGAGTGTGAGTTGTTAAAGGACATGGATGGAATATTTTTGTACTTTTGTGTTTATTACTTTGACTCTCCCCTCTCCTAAAATGACTTTTCCTTTTAATAACTCTTGTCATTAATTTCCATATTTATTTTAATATATCTGTATTTCTGTTGTTCAACACAAGAATGGGTTTTATCCTCCCCAATAACTACCTAAAAGGTAGTGCCTAGTCTGAGATAGTTATCCATGACCTTTCAAAAGGAAGACTGAAATCCAGAGATAACCTCACTGCATTGTAAGATGAGGGGTTGAAATAACTCAGATGATTCCCATCCCTAACATTGTTCTTTTCATTACAGAGGAAGGTGTAGTGTCCATTATGAGACTGCACACTGACATTTTGGACAGCTAAAGTCAGGTGAGGTCAATCCTGCACACATAATCCTACCTGAATCACTATTATGGATTTGTACATCACCCATGGTTTTCAGTATCACACACCATACAATTCTTTAAAAAACCCATACAATTCATTTTCTTTTTTTTTCCTACCCTTTCTCCCCACACCCCCTCCCCCCCCAACCACTGCATAGAATCACAGAATGATTTAGATTAGATGAGATGTCTGGAGATCATCTAGCACAACCTTCTCCTCAAAGCAGACCCAACTTAGGACAGATTGCTCAGAGCCTGTCTCAGTTAAATGTTGAATATCTCCAAGGGTGGATAATCTTCAGCCCCTCTAGATAGTCCTTTCCAGTGTTTGACCACTCTCATTATGAAGATTTTTTCCTTATAACTATTTTATATTTCCCTTGCTGTTATTTGTGTCTCTTGTGTCCCATTCATCTGCTGTGACCACTGAGAAGAGTCTGGCTCAATTTCTCCATATCCTTTCATTAAGTAGTTGTAAACAGCAATAATGTTTTCTCTTAGCTGTCCTAAGACTGAAAAATCCCACTTCCCTCAGCCTCTTCTTGAATGTCCCTCCTTGCTCTTGCTCCTTAATCGCCTCCATAGCCCTCTGCTGGACTTCCTCCAGTTCATTGGTGTTGCTTGCACAAGGGAGTCTGGAGCGGGACACAGCACATGAGATGAGCTTCCCCTCTTAAGCCAGAGGGAATAAACACTTCCCTCAACCTGCTGGCTGTGCTTTTGCTAATGCAGCCCCATGTGAGCTTGGCTTTCCAGACTGCGAGAGGTTTGCTCTGCATTCCTAGGGCTGAGCGATGTGAAGCCTGGGTCCTTTTCTGGGTGGGTGCGGTTACTGCAGAACTCATTTGATGTAATTCCAATTGTGTCTTCCAGTGTGATCACTTGACACCATCAACATGAGATGCTAAGTGCCATTGCTGAGTCACTGGGACTGGGGTAATTTCATCCAACAAATGTTAGGTGGTGTGTCTGAGCTCAACATCTGCGCTTGCTCTATGGGCAGTGGGGAGAGAGAGAAATCTGCAGAGACTGATTCTTCTCACCTATTTTAGACCCTTATTTTATGAGGAAATTATTCTTATTGGAAGGGTCTAGCTCTTTTCCTTGGTTACAGAATACACCTGGAGAGTTAGCTTAAACTAAACTCTTAAACATTTGATAGATTTTCTTAGGTCAAGCAAATCTTACCCTTACTGCAGGATTTTGCAGTCTTTCCTTGCACAGGCTAGGCAAAATGTGTTTACAAGTAATCTGATGCCCATATGTGCAATTTTTCTGCTGTTACCATTCTAAATGTTGTCTGCAAGCTTGACCTCCAGAGTAATCAGGTGTGGTGAGATAGATGAGCCTACTTAAAATTTTGTTTTACCAAGCAAAACAGATAAAACTCATCTAATTGCTCTAATAGCCTCATTAATCACATGACCTTGGTGAGCTGATGTTTTCCACTCTATTTCACTCTTGTAATTCTTGTAGAGAAATGGAAAACCAATGCCAAGTCTGTGCAAGAGCTCCTCTTCTGGGAAAGGTGGAACTCTCCCAGAAAGAAAGTTCTTTTTCCCAGCTGGAAAGATATTGACTTATTCTCCTCTTCTTGAAAAAACAGTGGCCATTTGGTTGACCAGTGAAAATGGCTGCATCAATACGAGAGCTGCTTAGAGATGCCTGATATTAGACAAGGAAATGAAAATTGTAGTAGTGTGACTTTGGCTTTACATTCAAATATTTAAATTTAATTATCTATTTTAAAGGATTTTTCTGCTTTTATTTGTATCTTTACTACAGGTATTTATAATGCTTGAACATTTGAAAGAAGTGTTGAATATTTGTTGGCAGAAGTAAGTATAAATTTTCAATTGACGTGAGCATCTTTCAAATTCAGAGCACTGTTTAAGTTCTTTGTGGATGAAGAAGGTACGGTATTCTATGTAAGATGGGCCTGTGCTACCCCTGGGTGTCCTGCATCCTTCAGAACCTTCATACCACTGGCTGAAAATGGAAATACATCATCTCATTAATGGAAGTGAACTTAGGCTGTAGTCTGAACACTCAAATTCCCCTTTCAGAGGAAACCAAGACAAGCTGATGGTTAAGCATCTCCTCACCTGTCATCAGTCATTTTTAAACCAAAGCTTGCAGTTCTCTGTGAGTGGGACTGAACTTTTAGCACCAGAGGACCAGATGGTACTATTGTAAAATTCATCACCAGCTTCAAAGGTTCACTGCTGTGCATCAGCACTTTGTTCCCTCGGTCCCTTCTCATTCTCAGTGAGAAACACAGTGAGGCAATTAGGCCATGTTGTCTTTAACCTACAGGTGATATCCAGGTTTGAAATCTAGTGGGGCTCACCTGACCATCACTCAAAATCCACAGCTGTTCTCAGATGTTTTCATTTGGTTAGTGACACATCAGAGGGCATTGTACTCATCCTCTTTGATCCATAGAATTTGGGCTTGTTCTTGATCTGAGAGATAAGTAGGGTTTTGAAACAAGAGAACCATCAGAGTGTAAATGTACAACAATACATGGAAATGCTTAGTTTGCTATAATTTAATCTTGCCTTGAAATAGTTTGAGTAATTTATTCAAAGACTGAACAGATTCATACAGTCTATGGGCAGAGTCTCTATCAGTCGAACCGTGCTGAACAAAAAAGTTCCTCCTAGCTAAAATCTTGGGGATGTACAACACAATTTACCTTGTGAAGCACAAAATTATGAGACTAATTATGTGTGTCAGCTGCTGGTTATTTTAACGTCTTTATGTCTCCAAAGTATTATTTCAAAATGTTGTATTTTAAGAAGATCCTTGACCAGTTATTGCTATTGTGACCTTTTGAAATGAGAAAACAAAAATGTTTGAGCCTAGTGGAAGACACTTGGTGAAAAGTACATATTTGAAGTGGCAATCGCTTGGCTACTTGAGGTTAAAATGAGAATGAATGCAGGGCAATTTAGGTCAGAGACTGGGGGCAACAAGGAAGTCAGAGGGCAAAGTCAAACAGTCAATAGGGAAAGAAATGATTTTCTTACTGTTATTTTAATGCCAGTTAGTCAAAATAAATAAAATTATTAAAAATGCATCATCTTTTAGCGTAGATGTAAAAATAGCAAGGCTCTACCTAAAGGCAAGAGATCCATAGCCTGAGTGCTGTCAAATCCAAATGAAATGTATGGAAATGACGAACAAGAAAAATAATAATTTTTGTACAGTTTAAGTGCACAACACATCTACAGAGGAGTTCACGTAGTTCAGATGTCCCATCTTAAGAAGATGTGATATTAACAATAAAGAATCACAGGAGGGCAGCAATCATGATCAAATGTGTGGAAAAGCTTTAACATCAGGAACAAATGATCTGGGACTCTTCAGCTTGGAAAAGAGATCAATGAGCATAGATAGGACATACGTCTACAAAGCAGAGACTAAAGCAAGCAGGAAATGGCTGCTTACTGCCTCTCCATATTGCAAGCTGAGAACATCAAATTAAATGACTGAGTGATAGTTTCAGTTAAGGAGAAGATGAGATTTTTTTTATCCCTTGCTAGGGAAGCTGTGGAACACACAGTTGTGTGACAGTGGTGGATGCCAAAAGGTTTACGTAGCTTCTAACCTGAGTAGCCAAATTTGTGGGAAAAGGAAAGAAATCCCACAAGGACTATTTAACACATAGATCCCTCTTCTGGAAAGGAGGTTGCTGAGCTGCAGACTGCTGCAGGCTGGAAGGGGAGGCTGGGGAATCATCACTATATGCTTGACCTGCCCTTGGACTCTTCTCTTGGCCGCTGTTGCTGGCTGTTGACAGAGTTTGGCCACCAGATCTTTTGTCTGACTCCTGACAGCTGTTCTTAAAGCACCACACAGAGACTGGCAGCACTGCTATACCTATTGCCATAGCCTCTGTAAAAGCCTTCAGCAGGAACACCTTAATTACATGTGCGAACCTGCAGTGTTCTCAAAGTAAGCACAGTACGTGTGCACAGCAGATCATTACACTGAGAGTGATATCCATGACATTATTGAAACAGATTCACAGGCAACTCTAAGGCTATCGGTTGTTTACTGAGGACTTTGAAGATCTAAAATTCTTAGTTAATATTGGTCATAATAGGCTCCTAGCCATTATAACTCCCTCCAGTTTGTAGCTGAGTTAGAGCTGAGTGTCATTTGTGACACCTAATTCACCAGGGTGTTTAAGTGATTACTAAGTCATCATGCCAAAGCTTTTTTTTTTGGTAGTCCTTAGTCAATTTCAAATTGAACAATACCATTTGTCAGTCAAGAAATAGAGTACCTCTTCTTTCCTTAAATCCTGCACCCCCAGTAATTTTCCTAGTGATATTGTCAATAAAAATGTTTGGCAGAGGCGGCTGCTTTTCAAGGTGTGAATTACACCTTTGGCTTTTACATTATTTCTACCATCCATAAAACAAAGATGCAAGAGAAAAAAAGCTCCCGGTGTTCCAGTAATCCCAGACTGTGTGCATATTTCTACTTCACTTCCCAGCAACTTAAAATTCCAGTATTTGCTTTGCTGACTATAGCAGACTTTAAATTGTGGGTAAAGGAGATCCAGGAGGACTGAAAATCCAATCAGCTTTAGAATTATGTCTTGCCGAACTGAGCTGGAATCAACTGTTGGGATGTGGAAAAGGCCAATATGAAGCAGTTTTAAGGAGAAGAAATCATGAAATAGGTAAAAATAGGTGAAGAGAGGGAAATTGGTTCAGTAGTAGTTTAATAGAGTGGGGGTAGGGGGGCAGTTGCTGAAGATAAATTAAACAGGGGTCAATGAAGACTGAGACACTGTCATAATAAATTGTTCCTACTGGAGGAGTAATTGAAATGGCTCTGCTGACTTCAGTGGGAATTGGATTAGGGTCTGTAAACTGCTGGAGGAATATTTAAGTTAGCTTTTCACATTAAGTCTTCATGGAGATAAAAATGCTTTCAAAGGAAGATCCTAGAATTTCCACCATTGTGGACAATAATGCTTTCTTTGAGTTAGTTTCAAGCTAATTTAATTAACTCTGATGAAATATAGAAATATCTGAGTTCCCCTGAAAAACGTTTCAGTTTTTATATTAAATCGGTGAATTTCTCTATTTTTCCTCAAGTACCAAAGCCAAAACCAAACAGTGCATTTTATTATATAGAAAAGATGCTTCACTTACAAATGGTGAAGCTATAATTCTAAAATTGTCACATCAAATGAATATTCCATAGGTCCCAAACCTGGACCTGCACCCCTGGAAAAAGGTTGCCAATATTAGTGCAGCCATTGAGGTGCACAGTCGTTTAGTATTTGCCTTGTATCTGCTGGCAAGGTCATACTCAGTAGTTTTGACCAATTTCTATAATTGTCAAAGTGTTGCCAAGCACCTTCTCTGAGCGAGCACTCTAGGGGCAGATGGGACAGAAAGGAGAGCACTGGCACAGAGCTGATGAGCATGACAGCAGAAGTGTTAAGCTAGATGAGCAGTTACAGCGGGAGGGATGTCTTAATAATTTGTAGACATTGGGCATCAATTGATGTTTTTTTTCCTCAGGCTTTAATAAGATTGTAAAGCCAGGGCCAGAGAAAGACAGGCAGCAGGGTTACATTTTATCCAGCTACCATGTTTGAAAGAGGTTCCAGTTGACAAGTGGGTTTTGATTTTATCCCTTTGGATGCCTAGTTTAACTACTGGAACATCTGTTATTTCAACACCACATCCACCCAGCTATGCATTCTAAATAAGCCTTGTCAATTTGGTGTACACAATCTGAGAAGAAAACAGACACACTTCTGTTAAAAGGAAAAAAAATGTGCTAGCAGACATTAAAAGTGCTGTGTTAGCTGAGGACCAAAGACCCTTAAAAATAATGGCGAAACTCCTGTCCTTTTAAGTGAAAGCTAATAACTTACAATCATTTCTTTTTGTTTTGATGAAACTGTGTCTACAAATATTCTTTGTGAAAGAAACAACATTGGATCATGAAAAGCACACACAGAGTAATGAGAGAATTTTAGTAGTATCATTGCTAATTGGAATATAACTAATACAAATGAAAAGCCACCTTTTGTTTTCTGAACCCATATGCCCCACAAACTACTCTGCTGATTCTCCGCCATTCCATTCAGCTTTAGGGAAGGAGCCTGTGTGTTTACACAGTCTTCCTCTCAAGGACTGAGCAAAGCAGGTTGGATGCATGGTAAATGAGACAAAAGACATGGCTCTGTGGCAGACCTCAGCTGTTTATTCTCTGAGGCATCCTTATCTTCTCAGAGCTGTGGAGCTGCATCAGTTAAATGCACCTGATGTGAAGGTGAAAGGGCATCTAGAGAAAGTCTGTGGATGAGATTTATTTATAGGCACTCTCTCAATAAAAATGTAGTAGACTGCATACTTTTACAGGTTTGCAATAGGGGGACAGAGCAGAAAACCACACAAAATTTCTCATCTAATAAAGATGAGACAGATAAAAGACAGAGTGAACGCTTCAAGAATACAGGGGAATTGGTTTTGTTGGGTATTTTTGAGGAGGAGGGGTGGACTTGGGAGTCATAACAGAATAGAGTTCCTTTTTAATTAACTTCTTTGGGTTTCCTATTCCTTTATGAATGTCCTCTTCCAACTGTACCCCCATATGATTTCAAACACAGGTATTATTGTACAACTGAATGAAAGAAAAAGAAAAAAGGAGAAAACCCCATAAATGAAGGTCACTAACAATTGTCAATTTGCTGAAGAAACAAGGACTCAAAAAATCAGATATTTTTTAAACCCATAGGGCTTTCAAAACTGTATCCAAACTGCTGAGGCAGCAAGTAACCTGGCATCATTTGGCATTCCAGTTGATTCTAGGAGGTGAAAGTAGAGAGGTGCATGAATGTGAAAAGCACACTGATTTTTTATCCTCAAAACATTTCGTTAGTGCTGAATTATGGCCAGTTTGTAAGTTATATGAGCCAGTATGCTGATCCCTAGATACGAGACTCCAGGGAGATAAAGCCAGACTCCAAAATAATCACTCAAAAATGCAGTCAGAAGAAGGATGAATATGATACTTTTGGGGATGGTGGCCTGTGGAGGGAAGAAAAGGAATTTTAAATGGGAAATTACTCAGAAGATCATAAAAATGATCAATGCAAAAAGAAAAAAAAAAGACAACTTTTTGCGTTATGGAAAAATATTTTTCTCTGTAAGACTTTGCAGAATAAAAAGGTATCCATCTTTTTAGCTCATTCTTTCCCCTGAATTTCAGGTGGCTCTGCTAAAGCATGGCAGATCCAAATGCATGTGCTTCCTGTTTGTCACAAAGATCCTCACTGCACTTGACAGTAGCAGTGCCACCAAAGATCTGTGTTAAAGGCATGCTTCAGTAGTTCACCAAGCACGTATGGATTTGGTGAAAAATAAGCATATTTTGACAGCAAAACAGGCAGAGTCATTGAAGATCTCTGCAAGGATGCACCAAATGAACCTACAGATTTTCTTCATGACCTTAAAGCCTGAAGTTCATGAGTTTAGGGGTTACAAATATACATACTTTTTTTAATGTTTATTTTGGCCAAAAACCAGCTGGATATGGATTAATGTGACCATTCATGTATTTGGTCATCTTCACATGTGGTTAGTGAAATTAAGAATTGTTTTCAGCACTATGCCTGCATTGTGCATGCACATTTCTGTGCTGAAAACATCTGAAAATTGCGCCTATGACCTTTCTGCCAGTTTTTCTATTGGGAATGTGGTGAAATTGTTCCTTCAGTAAACACCCAGAGATATTGTAAAGCTAAATGAATTCTTTTGGAAAAGCACACTAAAATCCTTGGAAGGAGAGCAGAATGTAAGTACAAAGTACTTTTTTATGTAGGCTGAGCCACATTCCTCTATTTTATGTGTACAGCTGAAATAGCTGTTTAGCATCAGTCTTAATTAGGAAAAGCCCGCAAAGTGCTCTGTGTGCCGTATGGTATGACCATCACTGATGAAACAGCACTGGTGCTTACAGTCCCATGTGCTGAGCACTTTCTTAGGAAAAAATGCTCAAAAATGGGAACAGAACAGGAACGCAGGCGACAACTTTATTTATGAATGTATACACACATCTGCTACAGGTGCCTTGAACCTTGCAATTATGTAGATGTTTTTTCACAAGGAAGAGGGATGTGAAATATGTTTGGGTTTTTTTAAAATCAATTATTTATATTATCAAAAGGTACCAATTAGGAAAGCATCTGATACAGGACAGAGGGCCAAAAGGAGCAGCCAGATAACTGCTTCCTGTAACTCCTGGAGCATACTATGATTGCAACAGCCACAGCATCACTTGAGCTTCAGCTCTTTGGGCATTATCCATGGCCTGACATAGGAAATGAGCTTTAGTGGGCTCCAGTGTGTCAGAGTGATTGTCTCCTCAAAGTAAAGCTGAAAATGGGAATGGGATTTTGGGCTGTTAAGGGGAGAGGTGAGTTAGGGAGTCAACTTCTGTCAAATTCTCACGGACAACTTCATAAATAGATGAGTATATTTGGGTAACTAAATACATCCCTGGCATCCTGGTTGCACCTCAAATCCTGTGCTTAGTTCTGGGCCCCTCATTACAAG
>VYZT01033740.1:61946-74389 GCA_013400735.1 Pomatostomus ruficeps | reverse complement strand
AAAAAAAAAAGAGCTATTTTTTTGGAGTAACTTCTGTGGATGAAGCCAGTTCTTAGGAATGAGTTACTTACGACTGCTCAGTAAGTAGACAACTTTTGCCTAGGACTGAAAGGGGTATCCCCCATCTGCACTACAGTGAATGCTGCACTTAAGTGAACTGTCAGTTATGGATAGTAATGACTCTGTTTAGGAATAACTGAAGTTTGTTTTATGTTGAGCACCTGCCACAATTGACTCCCCCAGACTGCCTATTAGCCCACCAATACCTGGAAAAATAATAATAAATGTCTCACTGTTAGACAGATTTTAATTTCTGTTTATTCAGAGACTCACCAGGTCCAACAAGACTTTTTTTTCATCCAGACAATACTGAAATCTAAATACAATTTTTTAGTTACTCATCAGGAAATCAGGACTATACTGCAAATTAAAAATGATAATAAAATTTATGGAGGGGGCATTTAAAAAAGCATTAATAAAAAAAATCTTACTGGTGAACAATTTGTTCCTTACTCAGTTCCTTTTTAATATTAGTTTCCAAATATCAAGGCTCATCTGGATGAGAATACAGCAGCATAGGGAACCAGAAGGTAACTCAAGCAAAATTTACCTTCTCCTTCAAACAATGTCTCAGAAAGAGATTTACAAAGGAGTTAGGATTGGATATGTGCACAGGGATGGATGTTAATGGCACTGAAAACCAATAATTCTACTCCACAGACAGTAGGCCAAATTTTCCATTAAATTCAGGTGTTAGAGAACTGAAAGAATATACATTGTAAGGAAATGTCATAAAATATCTCTTTAATAACACAAGTATTAGGTAATTGGCTCAAATGATGGCAAATATATTTCATTTCTTGTGACTCTGCTTTAATGAATAAAGTAATATGGTACTTTTAGAAATGAACAGCATTTATTTGCAGGAATAACTGTGCATGCTTTGTCTCTGTCCTGGAAGAAAGTCTAGCTATCACCTGGCTGATAAAGAAGGATTTGTATAGCCCTTTCATGGCTAATACTTACACAAATCCCTGTACTCACTATTTTGAATTTTAAATATAACTTTTCATGAGCAAGTTGGATACATATCAAAATAAAAATGGTTTCCCTGCCTTCAATAATGTTGATAGTAGAAATTTTCCCATAAACTTGAAGCCCTGAAAAACTTTATAGTAAAGAAAGTGGAAGGGAAGGTGTTTTCTCTTTCCCTTAATGACTGAATGTTATTTATTCTGGGTACTGTAGGAAAGAAAATAAACAAGTTTGTGCATTCAAAATACAGTACATTTACATAAAAAGACAATCATTAAGCATATTGTGCAGCTACACTTGAGGGAAAATAAAGCTTTCCAAATGCTGTCATTAATATTTATCTTTGCAACATTGATCAGGGCAAATCACAGCAGCCAGCCTAGTGCTGAATATTCTTGGATTTACTTGAGGCTTCCGAAAAGATTTATGAGCTTACCGCTTCATCACCCATGGCTTCCAGCAGAGCTTCAGCAGAGCTCGTATGGCTGACAGCTGTCATATGGTCCAGCTTCCAGAGCCACGTAACCGCAGACTTTACAGTATGCTCAGATACAGGAGCGCATTGGTGCTGCCACTTCATAAGATCCTGAGCAGCCCTGAAAACAAGATTACCTCTAAGTCAGAAACAGTGAGAATCATGCTGGCAGAACAAGAGAGTGCAGCTCTGCTATTATTACAATTCTTCTATATTCTTAAGTAAGAATTATAATATACCACAGATACTAAATCTAGACTTGCAATAAAGGAAGCAAGGAAAAAGTGAAACCATTAGAAAAACACTGTAATTTTGTAAGATTTTTTTGAGACAATTGTTTCTAAAGTAGAGTCAGGAGAGATAAAGTATTTTTAAAAGGAGTTCCTGATTCATAACTCTCCTTATAATAAAAACTCAATCAGGTTTTTAAAATATGCACATAAAAAAAAGTGTCTTCCACAGGTCTCATTCTGCAACTTGCTCCATGACCCTTGTGTCAGAGCAGTTTAACTGACAGGTTTTTTTGGTAGTAGAGCTGATCTTTAGCTACCCATCAAAAATAAAATTTGTGATGCTAAGCTTTTTGGTATTTTAACTGATAAAAGTCCATAGTCTTAATGGAAGAACAGAAGTACAAAGCCAATGAGCACATTTGCCTGTGCACTTGTACCTAAAATAGCAGAAAGGAACCAAGAAACCAACTGGCTCCAGTATCTGTGACATTCTATCAAGAACTATTTTGAAGAGTTTCCTGCAAGTTTGAAAGACAAATACATTATCCGAGATTCTTTTATAGTAATAATTTATATGCTATATTGTCCTTTGTCTCCCTCCTAAAAAGCCAACAAATTGATGAACATAATTATTGTTGTTTCAGTTTTGACTTGGCTTTGCAGTTCATTTTTAAAGAAAAAGTTCTCTGTTCTCAAAAACTATGGAAGTTATCTGTCTTGGAAAATATCTGCTTTGGAAAATATCTACTTTTGCAACAGGCTGCCCTGAGAAGCTGTGGATTCCCCATCCCTGGAAGTGTTCAAGGCCAGGCTGGATGGGGCTTTGAGCAACCTGGTACAGTGGAGGGTGTCCCTGTCTGTGGCAGAGGCTTGGAACTAGAGGGCCTATTATGTCCCTTCCAACTCAAACTGTTCTGTGATTCTATCACTCTCCTTTTCAAATCTCAGTTGTTTCACAATCTAGAGAGTTAAGATATGGCATCAGAACCAAATCTGTAAGACAATGCTTGGGTAAAATAACATTAAGAATCACTGTATAATTGCAAGTTAACATTGTGGAACCAATTTTAAAATTATATGACCTAATTTGTGCATCCTTTCTTTCCACTCATCTATCCAAACCAAGCTTACACATTCAAACTCTCATGCATGTATGACAATTTTTGCAGATGGGTAAAATTTGAATAGCTGCTTCTATTCTTCTAACTAAATGCAAATTCATTTACTCCTCTTAGGGAACAAGCACTTAGAAATCTTTTGTTATGGAGATCTACTATTGTTTCTAGTGCTGCCACTGATTTCTGTGACCATGGAAATCTATAGAGATACAAATGGCTATGCCTGTGCCTATGGCACTTGGGGGAGTGCACATTTAGCTGCAAGGCAGATGTCTGTAATGTCTAAAGACACAAGAATGCAATAGGTGGTCAGATAGAACCTCACTGTTTCACTAATACTGCAATATCTGAAGGGCATTACTGCTGTTGCAAATCCTTCTGATTTTGTAGAAGGCATGTATCAGTATTTGGGTTCTGTTACCCTTTATCTGTTCTTCAGGGTAACAGTGGTCTTCTGTTAAATATAAGTAGCAAGTTCAGCATGACTATGGGTGAAAATTGGTGGGAAATCTACAGGTATGGTATTAGCATGACATGAATCATGACAATTTCCAGTACAGAAAGTGCCTTATCCAAACATGTGTAACATGCAACTCCTTTTTATTCTCCAGCAATGGGCCAATATGGACTTCTTTCTCCAGCCTGGAGAGACCTGATTGTGGCCTTTCAGTACTTGAAGGGACTTAGAAGAAAACTGGGGAGAGCCTTTTTAGTAGGGTCTGTAGCAATAGGACAAGGGGTGATGGTTTTAAGCTAAAAGAATCTACATATTCAGAGTAGACAAAGGAAGAATTTTTTTACAATGAGGGTGCTGAAACGCAGGAGCAGGTTGCCCAGAGATGCCTCATGCTTGGAAACATTCAAGGTCAGGCTGGATGCGGCTTTGAGCAACTTGGTGTAGTGGAAGGTGTCCCTGCCCATTTGCATGGGTGTTGGACCAGATCACCTTTAAAAGTGCCTTCCAACCCAAACCATTCTGAGATTCTGATTCTTTCTGCTTACCGAATGAGGTTGAATCTGGCAATTTGGATCACTTGTTCCACAAGTACCATAGAAAGTGCATCCCGACATAGATCAAACTCAGTTGGAGCTGCAGTGCCAAAATCCAACACGATGACAATGCACTGTTCTTGAATCACTCCAAATATCTGCCGGCTCTCACTGGTTAACCATTCCATTCGCTGCTTATATAGCTCAATAGCTCGCATTAGACAATCCACAAAATGAAGAATCAGTTCTTTTTTGGCTGTCAGCTTTATTCAAATAAGGGAGAGAAGGAAATTGAACATCAAAACAAATAATACAAATGCAGCCCCAAGCTTAGCACAGCTGCAATAGCTAGTTTGTAAGTGTCAGATATGCCAGCCAAGGTAGCAGTGAAAACAACCCATTTTCCTTCCACTGTTTCAAGAGCAAATACTTGACAAATGCATCTAAGCTATAAAGAAAAGGCACTGCATTTTGTCCTAATTGCTTTTCATAATCTTTTTATGTGAGCATGGGACAGTGCCAGTGGGTTGTCTGACTTGTCTGTCTCAAAACTGGAGCAATTAGAATGAGCTGAACACAGGCTAGGATGTAGAAAGGGCTGCAGAGCAGATGGGTGAACAAACAAGGACACAAAAACTTTGTACCTTCTTAGACTAGAACTTTGACTGGCTTTAAAAAAATTTTTACAGCAATACAAGGCAGCATACGGTTTGGTTCTAGGGCACTTCAATCTCCACCTTGTCTTTAGCATTTGAAAGGAAAGCGTAAAATGTTTCTTGTTTGTAGTATTATTTCACTAACAATGCCCAGCATTACAGATTAACTATTTGTGGGTAGGTGCTTAGGCAAATTTAGTTCAGATAAATGCAATCAACAACTAAAACTTTCCATACCTTTTTAGTAAAGAAAACTCTAGATTCAGTATTAAAATTAAAACTAGCACATCCTCCCTACGAATAAGCATATACACATTCCCCATGACCTGTGGGTCTAAAAATGCAACACAGATTCCCCCAATATCTCTGGCCCATGTGAGCTGATTTACTGGTTGCCTTCTACCTCTAACTTCCTTGCCAGGACCAAGTACAAAACCTTGGAAATACAAATGTTTTTAAACAAGAACATTTCTCAGGGAGAAGATATTTTGTGTGTCAGTCTGCACACTTCTTCCTCTCATTTGTATTTTTCTGTGTTCTTTCATATCAGCTTGAGCCCTGTAATGTGCCTCCCAGATACAGAGTCTCAGGCAGTCTGCCAAAGGAATATCAGCCTGGGAAGGAGCACTTAGAAATCCAGCTTCTTCCTATGACAGTCAGATTCATACAAGTTTATTGCACTACACTGACCAAACTCCATCTTAAAATAAAGCAGTTTTCTTCTCCCTCACTTGTAGCAAGCAAGTGCAGATTTCTGCTTCTTGAGGGCCAGGAAACTTCTGACTGTCCAGCCTAATTTTATTCATAGCAGTTCATACCCATTTATTTTTGGACTAGCATGCCTTTTAGCAGAGAAAACTACAGCTTTTCCCTATCCCTGTAATTTGCCTTACTGCCGCATTCAAGGGCAATAACACTACCCTTCTTCTGTCTTCTTTCAGGCTTACATTTCAGCATCAACCAAGCCCTCTTATCAGATCATCACTCCACTGCAGTTCATCCTACAAGCTCTTCTCAGTACCTGCTCTGGTTTGAATGGCTTCTTCTAAGTCTGTAGTAACTGTACGCAATATTGTACTTGATATTCTAAAGGAGATCTGACCAGGTTTCACATAGTAGCAAAAATGTCTTTCCTGCTGCTCACATGTCCTAAGATTAAAAGACACTATGTAGATATTTCATATTGAATTAATGGGAATGAGGGGGAAAGGCTCCCTGAAATGGTCTTTTACCTATTTTTAAGCTTTGTGCTTCAGAAGTGACTCTAGTCATCAGAAAAATGACAAGCCATTTGCTTTTGTAAAATCCTTTATAAATTAACTCTCTCCCTTCCACACTCACATGCACATCTCTTCAAGCAGAATCCATTCTCTTAACAATGGGGCCGCCAGCAGCTGTTGCTAAGACATTCCTTAGAACATGAGCCTGGGCAGAGATCCAGCTAGCTGTCTCTATAGAATAGGTTGAGCCTTTTGTGACCTGCTGGCACTAAGCAGAGCACTGCTTTGCATTGGCAATGGCAGCACATTATGTCTTCTTATTTCAGTGTCCCCATTTGTTTTATCGATTACAATTTTATTTTTTTTTAACTTGTTCTGAGTGTCTTCTCTTTAAGGGTTCCCTCTTTGAAGAGGGTAGATGTTGCTTAGAAACTGCCATCTTGTCTGGAAAAGATTTACTGCAATGCTGCACCAAGGCAAGAAACTAAGGCTTGGAAAGAAAGAGATCTAGCTTTTCTACCACTGATAGTTATCACTAACAGTTTCACAAAACAGAAGAAAAAATTATCAAAAGATAAAGTTCTCACAAAGAATATAAGTATTTTATGCCACAGGAAGGTATTTTGGTCACATCATGCTGCTACAGTGAAAGTAACCTCTAAGCACATAGGGAAGTTACCACAAGTCAGCCACACTTACATTATACACGCTGCCATCTTGTGCTCTCTTGTATTGAGGAAACAGACCATCTGCATATCGAGAAGCCACAGGTTTCCCCAAGGTGGTCACATAATCTACAGTAAAATTTACAAAAGATCAATTTGCTAATCTTTGGGACTACTTCAAACAGGTATTTTTTCCAGGCTGATGTATACGTCATCCATGTGTGAGGCACATGCATCAGTACTGAGCTCTTGACATTAAGAAACATGAGAGAAATTCTAATTCTGTTTTTGTTTTACAATTATTTTCTGGTTATATCTATGGTGGGGCCCGGAGGCTCTCAACCTCTGGCTGCATCCCCTATTGTTCCTGGCTGCATTCCCTGGCTGGACCCTAGACATGGTTAATTACCTCACCCTGCTGCAGGACTGTATCCTGTTCAGTGAGGGCACTGCCTGGGCTGCAGTCCCTTTTGACTCCTGGCTCATTTTCCTCCCATAGAGCAGCCCTGCTTTTGCTGCTTCCTGCCAGTTTAGTCAGAAGTGAGGAAAACATCCATATCTAGTTACTTATAGGCCAAAAAGCTACATGGGACTTTAATTATTGTGAGGTTTAGGCAACCTCACAACAAGACTTGCAAATATTTGTCTGTCAAACAAAATACAAAATCTGGTACAGATAATGCTGTTCTCTTACACAACTCAATGGGTGCAGAAGTGAGTGCATCTAAGGAAAAGGTTGCACTCTGCACTTTCAGTAGCCAGAAATCTTCTCCAGGATCTCCACTGATAGGAAAACATTAGGGGTGGGAATAGTTAACGTCATAAAGCAGCGATCTGTACACCATGCTGCCCTGCCAAGCTAGTACATTCTGCTCCTAACACTGTAACAACTTTAACCCTGCTTAACAGCTTCTTCTTCATCTGCAGCATACAAGGTATTAGGAACTGCACTGGTGATCTTTGAATGCCCCACGGACACAAGCCAGACAAAATCTTAAATTATGCAACCTAGAACTATTGCAATACATTACCATTCCTACTTCTCAGGCAGCAAGCTGTTCAAAGAAAAGAATATATTACCATGCTCTGCAAAGCACCATTATGGCAGTGGTTAATAATTATTAGCAAACTCTTCCCCTCCAGCTGTCAGATAACTGCAAAGGAATTTTTTTCTATAGTCTGATTTTGCATGAAAAGCAGACTGAATTTTAATTAAATTTAACTTTTTAAAAGCTGGATACCCAGAACTAATATACTATTCCCAAGCATGTCTACTAACCCTTATGATCAATAGTAGATCACAGATTATGGCATGGCATACATTATGTTTGCCATCTGAAAGGAGACAGATCTTATCGTGTGATATTTGCAAGAAAAAGATTAACTGTCTCAGCAGCACCAACTATCTCCCAGCTACAGCTAAATTGGTGAGGATGTCAACTGCAGCCTAGGGTAAAGAAACAGTACAGTTGAGTAAGAAAAGCCATCCTCAGACCCTAAGTCCTTCTCGTATCAGAAGGAGATGGAGTTTCCCAGTTCTCTGAACTGGCAGTGTCAGTAACTGTGGATACAGCTTCCATTTCTGCCATTATCATACAAGACAATGTGAAAATCTCCACTCTGGACATTGAGGTGCAGAATGAGTGTGACTCTCTAGACTATTCAGAGTTGAGGGATTTATTATCTTATTATTGATTTGTCTTATACCTTTCCTGTTCTGGAATCCAATCTGGGACAAAATCTGGGACAGGGACAATTTGTTTCTTTTGAGACCATAACGTTGAAGCCATTTAGAAGATGAAACAAGGGATTGTACATCTGTTCTCCACTGACCAACTGCCAGTCTCCTTTCCTTGTCTTTTGATTTCTTCTTGTGGACCTTGTGGGAATCTTCAGGATCTTGTCTGTTCTTTGAATCAAAGGCATCTGCTGTAAAGAGAAATGAGGGAAACACTACATTTATATTTTAACCAAACAATTTCAAAACCAAATGAGATTAATTTCTCCTTCCTTTACCTGTATTCCATGGTCCTGTTTACACATATAGCTCACCTCTTGTTTTCTTCTTTTATACTGAATAAAGTTATTAATCTGGAAAGGTGCTCTCAGTCCTACACATCCACTTGCTGTTATGTCTTTTTATTCATACATATACATTCACTTTCAATTTATTAAAGAAAATGTCTCTTGTATGCTGAAATTCAAGCCCTGAAATCTAAGTCCAGTTTGCTAAACAGCACTTTTTCAGCTCCTAAGATATCTCTCCTAAGTCTTGGAAATCAGAATACATAATAGGCATTCAAAGATTGTCAGACCATCACTACATGCACATTGGAAGCATTATGCAATAAACAAGTATTTCCTAAAAATTGTAGGTCAAACTCCTACCATAAGCAATAGCATTGTCCCCGGAAGATCCTGACTTTATTGCAAGGCTGGTGAAATTCCCTCTGGTCACATCACTTGCCTCAAGTGTAAATGATGATTCTGTCAGTTTCTGCTCTGGGCTGCTATGGATCATGTGCATGCACAAGAAATCATGGACATGAAGGTCCAGGTTCATTTTAAGTTCTACAGGACATGGAACACACCTCAGCATGGAAGTACGGTTTGCTAGGCCAGCTCTACTTGCATTTGGCAGCAGTGACAGCTCAGAGCCCAGAGTGCTGAGGCAGAAATGGAAGCAGTGACAACAATAATGCCTCTGTTCCTCAGCAGAGAGGTTCTAGGAGGACTTTGGTATTTCCTGTTCATTCCCAAAATACTCTGCATGAGCTAAGCTAGCTCTAGTTGATTAAATACCCTTGCTGTATCTAAGTTTCCTTTCTGTGAACTTTGGAAATTTCTGTTCATTTTCCCAAGTACCAACATTATCCAGTGTGTCCCAGTCCTCCATTGCCCACATACCATAAGCTGCCTGTAAATGTATCAAACTGGCCCAAAATACAAAGAAAGGTACTTTCATCTTTAATGTCTCCAAAATAACATTCAGTCTAGTATGGAATATGATCAGAACTCCCTGCTAAATTCAGGTATTATAACAACTTACCTGGTTCCAAAGGTTCATTAGATAGACAGTTCCTCAGTTAACACTACATAAAGGAAATTAGACTCTTATCTTCAGAAATCATCTTTCAGTGGCAGTAGACTTCTATACAGCGTAGACTGGCATGAGTTCTTTCACAGTCATCAGTCCTACAAGCAGGATGCTGGGCTGGCATGCCTATAGAGGCTGGCATTTTACCAGCCCTCCTTTGCTCCATGCAGAAACAGCAGTGACAGATGTTACCTCTAGAGAGAGGCAGGTGAAGGTTTGCAGCTGCTCGAGCTTTTAATATAGTCAGTCATTGTTTACAGTCACTCGAACAGTCATTCCCAGTTTCCTTCTCCAAAAATACATAAAGGCCAGCATGGCATCCCATACACAGCCCAGGTGAGACTGGCACAGCTTCAGAATGTCTTGTACATAGACAGCATGCACACCACAGTGCTCCAAAGGAAACTGGAAGTTATCTAGGAAAACATGGAATCTATGCAAAAATAGTGATGAAATACTCACAGTCACTCCAGGCAAGTCTCTTAGATGGATTAGCTGTCATGATAGATCTCTTGACTGGCAGCTCCTCTTTGCTTTATTCTGAAACCCAGAGGAATCATTATGTTTTAAAAAAATTAAAATATTGCCATGCACAGGCCAGTATGAACTGGAGACCAGCTACACATGCCCAGCCAATAATAATCTGCAGAAGGATGAGATCAGGGTTTTCCTCAAGCAAAAAAATATTACAAACTAAAATGGATAGCTACTGCCCATCTCAAGAAAGGCTGAAGTCAGATTTGACAGGGATCTACAAGCTCAGAAGTGGGAAATCAGGAAATTGGTAATATTGTTCCTCTTCCTTCACTCTAAATTATCATAAAAAAGAGCCAATATGCTAGAAAAATGAATGTGGTGTTCTGGCCTGCTGTCAGACAGTTGTATCATATTCTATTACTGCTTTTCAGTATACCTTACATTTCCTATAATCCAATTTATGACTAAACCTGGGAGTATATGAGTTACAATTTTTCAAAGAGATTCAAAACTTTACCTATAAGACTACAAGATGATTCATAAAGAAAAGGAATTATGTGTGTGAATGTGGTATAAGGCCCAAGTGTGAATGAGACACAGCAGATGAACAGAAGACAAAACGCCAGACAAAGCAAAGCAGTATATGAGTGTATTGCTTTGAGACATCATGTTTTGCCATTGACTTGGTTTTTCTTTTAATAAATAAGATGAATGAATAAGGGATATTTATGAATCACTAGCAGGCCAGCTGTTAGCCATTGTCATCAAGCAGTTTTTCCCACAGGAAAAACAAAAACAGGATAAAATATTTAACCCAAAGACTTAGCCTCCTCCCTCTTTCTTCACTGCAGAATGGAACATGCTATTTATTCCTCTCATATGGGTTTAAATAGCCACATAGAAACATATAAACCATTCCAGTCTTTGTCCTACTCACAAAGAAAGACATGAGCAGTGTGAAGGGCAGGGAGGACTTTAAAAAAGCAGGACTCTGTTCTGCACTCTAACATCCCAGGTGATGTGCAGCACAACCCCTTACTAGCCTTGGCATTAAAAGGAAGCCCTCACCACAGCAGAGCTGTGGCAGACAATGCCTATAGTGAAAGGCCATAGCAAGCCATGAGGCTTGTGCCATTTTTCTCTCAGAATGCAAAAATAGTACCACAGTACTCTCACAGTAATAGCTGAGACACATTTCAGGCAGCAGCCTGTATCAGAGAATGAATCCCAGGTGCTATTGCATTTTCCAGATGCCCAGGGGTATGGCAACAGATTTCCCCTTGTCTTAGCCTCCAGCACCACCCCCACTTGCTTGAACACCTGGACATGAAATGCTAGCTCTGTATGCAAAGGAGCATTGGAAAGCAGATGAAGCAACTTCCAGTGGAAACAGTGAGTTTTACTTCAAGTCTTGGAAACAGCGAGCTCAAAACCAATGATAGCTGGGATAACCTTCAGCCCAAGATCTGAATCCAAACAGGCTATTTTCAAAAGGGGAACCAGAGTTCATCTGGGCACCTCTACCCTTTCCACTATGTCCAGTGCAAACAAACTGCTAAAGCCATAACCCACCACTGGCTCGGAGCATGTAACACACGTGCGGTTGGCAATGTTTGCTGAGGCCATTCCACCAGGCTGCCCCTGACAGGTGGGAATGCCTCGGGAAAGCCTACACACCTCACAGACCAACAAGCTGCCCCACACCACCTGAAGCACCAAACCTTAGAGGAAGGGAGTGCAGAGGGCTGAGGTGGCTGCCCACTGCAGAAATGGACTCATGGAATCACAGAATGGGTCAGGTTGGAAGGGACTACAATGGGTCATCTGGTTCAATCTCCCTGCTCAAGCAGGGTCATCACAGAGCACATGGCGCAGGATTGTGTGCAGGATGTTCTTGAATATCTCCAGTGATGGAGACGCCACAATCTTCCTGGACAATCTGTTCCAGTGCTCGGTCACCCGCACAGTAAAGTTCTTCCCCATATTCAGGTGGAACTTCCTGTGCATCAGTTTCTGCCCCGTGCCTCGTGTCCTGGTGATTGGCACCACTGAGAAGTGCCTGGCTCCCTCCTCTTGGCACCACCCCTCTTTGGATATTTATACACACTGATGAGGCCCCTTCTCAAACAGGGCAGAGGTGTCTTGGTAAAACCGCAGTGGGGCTTGAGGAAGAGGGGAAGAGCGGGGCAAGGGCCAGGGTGAGCCCCGGCCACGCCGCTCCCCGGCGCTGCGCCCTCGCAACGGCCACCTGAGGCAACCGGCCGCGTCCCCGTACACAGCGCATGGGAACGGGCGGGGAAGGGAAGCCGGGGCCTCTGGGGTGAAGGACCGCGGCTCGGCGGCACAGCCCTGCGCCAGCGCCGGGGCCCGGCTGCCGCTGTCCTGCGGCGGGACCGGGGCCGCCGCCCGCGTCGCCTCCTCTCCTCTCCTCTCCTCTCCTCTCCTCCCTCAGCGCGGTGGCGCCCGCCCGGCCGCCC
>VYZT01033740.1:28578-61933 GCA_013400735.1 Pomatostomus ruficeps | reverse complement strand
CACGGGCACGGGCACGGGCACGGGCACGGGCACGGGCTGCTCCGGGGCAGCTGTCCCTGCCGCTGCCGCTGTCCCTGTCCCTGCCCCTGCCCCTGCCCCGGCCGCTGTCGCTCCGACTGCTGCCGCGGGGAGACCAATGCGGAATAAATTCATCCTCAACAGGCGGCGGCATAACGCTGTGCATTCATTCCTTGGGGAGCCGGAAATAACACGGGCCAACTTGGAGAGTTACAGAACTCTATACATAGCGGATTCAAGCCTTCTGGTCTCGTTAATTCTTAATTTAGGCTAAGCCGTTGACAATATTTATAACAAGAGCAGCTACGTATGTCCTTTATTTAAGTCAGAGGAACAACATACATGGCTGGGGAGTTGCTGGGCTCACAGAATCACATAATCAGTCAAGCTGGAAGGGACCACAGTGGGTCATCTGGTCCAGCCTCCCTCCTCAAGCAGGGTCAGCGAATTGCACAGGATTGTGTCCGGATGGTTCTTGAATATCTCCAGTGAGGGAGACTCCACAACCTTTCTGGCCAATCTGTTACAGTGCTCCATCACCTGCACAGTGAAGAAGTTCTTCCTCATAATCAGGTTGAACTTCCCATGCATCAGTTTCCACTCCTTGCCTCGTGTCCTAGTGATTGGCACCACTAAGAAGAGCCTGACTGCCTTCTTTTGGCACCCCCCACTTTAGATAATTATATGCACAAATGAGGTCCCCTTTCAGTCATCTCTTTTTGAGGCTGAACAGGCCCAACTCCTTCACCCTTCTCTTGGAGAAGCCAAAATAAAAACTAATCTAGTGTAATAAAATATACACCATAAACCCGAACTTGGTATTAAAAAGCTTCTGTTGATGTAAATAACCAGAACTCCACCTCTTTATGTGCAGTATTTGGTCTGCAAATGTTTGTGAGTTCAGTTTGCAGCTGAGAGACAGGCCTGAGATTTGCACTCTCCCTGTTTTGCTCTGGTTTACTATGCAATCACAGTGCACAGATCTTTTATTAAAAAGATCTATCACATTATAGGTTCAATGGATCAGCCTTATCTACATATTGATGTTCAGATGGAAACACACACCCACAAGCCATCCTGTAACATGCCGAAGCATTAGCTTCTACTCTACGGGATTGGTAAACAATGATAGGCAAGAAAAATTCCTTACAAGGCATGCACTTGGGATGGGAACATGACTTTCTGGAGCTCCAGTTTCTCATACAGTTGGAACCAAGAGTTTAAAGGCAAGCCTAGGCATGGCAAATCATTCAGGATTGCACAACTCTTCCCCTGAGGTATAGAAAAGGCATTTCTTTCTCAGGCATGAAACAGATTCCCATAATATCATTAAAAATAGTAGGTACTGAATGTTCTCTGGATCTTTTCAGACACCATGACAGCCATAGCACAAGCTTCTGTAGAGATCCGTATTTTTGGGGGAAGGCTTAAATTTCTCTTGAAAGTGTAAGTCCAATGGACTAATAAGTAGGTGCCCAAAAGTCAAACTAGTCAATCTCTTGATTTGTTATGCTGCTTCCAGCAAATTGTTTTTATCTAACACTCAATATTCCTCACTCAGGTAATTTTTTATGCACGATCCAGAAAAGCTCCATCTATTGTCATGCATAAATGTCTGTAAATGAAGTAATTAGAAGGGTTTTTTTTAAAAGTGATTATATGTGCTGAAACTTTCTCTGCATAGAGCGTGCCAGAAACCTTCATTCGAGGCTTGGCTGCACTAAACAAAATATGTTGCAACAAAACATTCCTTAAAATGCTTTGAACTGCAGGGCTTATAGAACTGCCTGACAAGCTCAGGGGAAAAGGCTGAGAAATGCAAAGCTTCTTCTGGCTTCCATGGGCTTTGTAATCAACTGGCTGTTGTCTCTTAGGTAAAATTCTTAGGGAAAATAAAATGCTCTCCGCACATCTCATAAACATCGTTCATGTGGAAGCCCTGCCTTGGCCATTGCCCTCTTTGCAGCTCATGAAAACAAGGAATGTGTTCAATCTGCCTGCTGAATGAGGCAAGGCTGAATAATAAAGGAAGTAGGAGATCCAAGTAACTTGGAAGTGGGAATTGACTCTATGTCAATTGGGATGGTAAAATTAAATCTGGAACCATTCTGTCATCTGACCTTTAGGCTGAATGACAAAGTGATTTTGATGGTGGAAGCACGTTATTACATCACTATAACATGCATCCTGAGATTGCGTTAGCAAGCATGAACTTTGTTCTGACTCGAGTACTTCACCTATCAGTAAATATATTTGATCACTTTTTCTTATGGATACAAATCAGCATTCTCAGCATTTTCTCTGTAGTGGTGCTTAGATCATGAAACTGTTGGCTTGTGATTTATGATGATTCTTTTTCAACCAAAATAAAGACATAATTCACCCTTTTTCTGTCTTTCATTAAAAAAACCCCCAACAACTCTTTAACATAATACTTTATTTCTTTTAGATAATTAAAACCACATTTAACATAAACTTGCAGAATTTCTTTATCCATGCAAAGCAGTATACATGCTGCATCTAATCTAACTGCTACTGTATTAAGAAAGAGACTTTCTCTCATATGGTACACAGGATCAGTAGGTAAGGATACTCATGGCACTGATGCTTATGGCTATGATAGTACAAAGAATGAAGCTTCACCAGGAAGTTTAATGCTGTCACACATCCTTCCCCAGAGTGTCATGCTTCCTGTTGACTCCCATTCAATGAGAAACAGGAATCAGTTGCAAGGGGTAAGGAAAAGAACAAAAACAAGCTGGACTGAAGCTGGGTTGATGCTGCCCTTACACATTGTTTACAGTGATTGTCTAAAAAAACCCCTGCATACACCTAAAAACAGTTAATCAGCACAGAATATATAAAGCATAAAAATATCATCAAATAAGTAAAATACTCCTTTCAAGTGTCTGTTGTTCTCACTGTTCAAGAGCTTCCTAAAAATTCTAAAAAAAAATTCTTCAGAATATCTAAAAACCAGAGGTAAATAATTTAGGTGTAGAAGAGCTGCCCCTGCTATCAGCAGTAGTATACTAGCATCAGTGTGGAATTTCACCTCTTCCTGCCTAGAAGTCAGGCAACCAAGGCAGGACAGAGCATTGGGCAGAAGAACTGGACAGAGCAGTCTCAATCCCATTTTTACAGCATTGCACTGTACATTTACCTGAAGAGAAGTATTTTAGGTTTCTAAACATTCCTTAATATTGCTCTTTTAGTTTTTGAGGTAAGTCCTTCAGTTTTGCATAACAGAACTGTGCTGCCTACAGCTTGGGACTGACTTAGAGTCCATAAGTACCTTAGTTTATCTGTTGTGAACTTAGAAGTAATCACTCTTTTGGGTGAGGACATTTTAGGGAGGTAGCATGAAATGAAAGAAACAGACACTGTGTCTTGGGGATGAAGGGAAGCATGGGGAAGGACAAATGGGGATAAAGTAAAATTTTAGGGAGGAAAGCTAGAGACAGGAAAGGAGCTAAGAATAATGTGACTGATGTGCAGTGGCAGGGAAAAGCAAGAATTCAAGCTGTAGAAGTGGGATCCACATTAAAACGTAAATACACTTAATAGGAAAATAGGGGAGGGCTGGACTGTCACGGTGGAAGTGATGTGTACAGAGAGGCTTTTTACCTCTTGCCCCACAATCTCCATAGCAAATAGGGTGCACTGAAGAAACAGTCCTGTACCGTGCAGGAGCACTGAACTAGAGAAGGAAAGCACAAGAGTGGGAGGCTAATGTCACTGCACAAAGGTCTAACAAACTGTAATAGGTGTAGGATTAACTGTTAGCCATAGAGTGATCATGAAAAGCTGGGCATCTCTTGTGAATGTCTAGTGTCAATGTTTAAAAATCTCATTCCAGGCTTTGAGGAAAGAGTGTTTCCAACAGAGGCCAGCAACTGGTTGTCCTCACCAGCCCACTCGTGTTTTTGAGTTGTGCATGTCTCCTCTACTTAGTCATATGCTACTGCTTCCTGTGCAGTCTTGCAAGAAGCATAAGTGCTGAATATGCATATACCATTCTGCAACTTTTATTTTTATTTCTTCTTTTTACTTTTCTTTGGATTTATACTTAACTAGAAGTGTTTCCAAACTGACAGAAGCAAACAGAAACCTTTCCATCCCTGCAAATTTCTGTCTTCCAGTCACCACAAGCAGTATGACCAGGTATTAACGGAGGTGACCTTGTCACTGAAGAAGCAATGCTACTTGGAACAATGCATAACAGATCAGTCAAAATTTAAAATTAAAAAGTAATGAAAAGGTCACAGGGCTCCATGACCTCTGTTTTTAAGACAGGCTCTGCACATCAAGGTTTGCCACTCCCCGGTACCCACATGGTGTTTGTGTCTATTGGAATGGAGGATGAAAGATACAAACACTGCTGATTCCTTATTGCCCTGGGGTGATATTGCCTTACCTAGATCACATGAATTTCTTTCCAGGTAGCCTGCTTGCACAAGCTCAAAAGCATGCTAGCAGGCACCGTGCCAGTACTGGAGATACTATACTGAAAGGAGAATGAGGCATAAGCTGCCTGGAAGTGCTTCCTGTCTTCCTCAGCAAATAAAGAAGAGGCTGTCACAGCTCTTGTTCTTCCCCAAGTCCCTTGTCACTGATGTGCTTCTTTCCCTTTTCGTAAGTCACTCTTGTTTACAGCTTGTCTTTGAACTGAGGGGTTCTTTTTAAGAGGAGTGGAAAGAATGGTACTGATTTCTTGTTCCAGTGAGGAATTGTCTCATTATTTGTCATGACATTTTCCTATCTCTGTCTTCCCACCACAGGATGATTCTATTTAACATGTGTAAAAAGTCCCTGCCTGCTTCTACTAACATCTGCCTGCCAATATCCTTTGGTCTGTGAACCCCCAGAACAAGGCATTGAAGCCTAATAGTTTATCAAGAAATGAGGAATACCAGTACAGGTAAAGAGGCTGGGAAGCACAGAGAGCAAAAGCGGAAAAATAAGGTCATTGCATTTTTCTCCAATGCTAGTACAACATGCAAATGAAGGAGACTAAGGTAGCCATTAATAACTCTAGTTTAGAAAACAGAACAAAACTCTTAAATGTGAAAAAAGTGAGGATCTGAAACAGACTTAAAGCTGGAGTGTTGGTGGGATATAAGCAGCTTAAAAGATAAAGGTTTATATACAAGGGAACAGACTGACCAAGAAGGTCCTGCCCATTCCTGTATTCTTAGGAGTAGGGATGCTAAGTGCAAAATAGAAATGAAAGAGGCCTAAATGGAGAGACAGGAGGAGTGAGAAAATTGAATGAATGAATGAATGAATGAATGAATGAATGAATGAATGAATGAATGAATGAATGAATGAGTAGATTAATTTGCAGTGGAGGGGAAATTTTCAATGGAGTATTTGAAATAAGAGCATGTAAAACCCTTACTAAAATTTGCTTTGGGTTGAGATACTCATTTTTCAGCATCATAAAAACACTGAATGTGCAAAGACGTTTGGGGCACAGCTGTGACAGTTTACGCTGAAGATGGTTCAACTGTTTGGGTACCAGAAGAGTTCAAAAATCTAACAAATATTCTGCCAACACATTTAAAAACCAGTAAACAGCTTAGCAAGCTGAATACACCAGGATAAACCAGAGCTAAAAGTTTATTCTTTCAAGGCAAGGTGGAGAATGAACAATTTCCTCTAGTAAGGGAAGGTTTGGCTTATCATAAAGACTAGGCACCAACAGTGATAAAATTGTGCAGTGGTTTGTGCAAACCAACAGATTGACTTGTCTTCAAAACCACCAAAATCTTTCTGGCAGCATCACATGTGAAAGGGTTAAGAGAGGTCAGGTGTGACAAAGTTATCAAGGTACTGCAGAGTCCCTGAGATTCCAGCCAGGTTGAAGGCAATTTTTTTTATAATACCTAAAGGCTGTATTTAACTCAAAGGACATTGATTTATACTGATACAGTCTTTATGAAAGTCAGGTGGTTTTATTTATAAATATCTAGAGCCACACTGCGCCCACTGTACTCTAGCTGTGCTGTGACCGTACTGTTCATACTCAAATCAAATCATCAATGAATGCACAAGGAATTCTGCCATTGTATTTTATTTTCTTAAGTGTATGCCAGGGTGTTACATACATTTCTGTCACGTTGTCTGCCTTCTATAGAGAAATATGTAGTCACTAGAAATCCTTGTTACAGTGGCTAAGCCTATGAGATTAGAAAATGTTTGGAATGACAAAAAAAAAAGACCAGTAATTGTTAAAAACAATTTTTTATAAGAAGTTGCCCATGCTGTGTAGCACATAACAGAGGATATTCACTGCAACAGCAAATCAAAGTGGTTATATTGAGATTCCTAATCAAGCCTAGACAAGAAATACTGTAATATTGTTGTCTTACTGCTAAAACTACAGATAGCAAGGATGGGGTAAGAGAAGCACCAATGGATGAAAATAAGGGCAAGACCCCAAAGTGATGGCTGCTGCAGGGGGACACAGCGTGATGGTGGGAAAGAGGCCCCCACAGATGAAAACAAGCACAACAGGAGGCAGAAGGGGGAATCAGAGGAATGGGAGCTGACCCAAAATATCCCACTACCATTCTGCAAGATATATATAGTGTTATGTAACAATAAATTCAACATTTTAATATACAAATGAAAACCCTACATCAGTAAGCTGCTCCAGTATAGACCAGGTTGGATACTTTACTATGGACAACTGTAAACCCAGCTTTTTCCATTTTTAGGTAAAGTTGATGTGGACTCCTATGCTTGTCAGCTGTTAAATATACAGCAAAGGACAGTGCATCAACTTGAAAAAATATTTAAGCTAAATAGTATTACTTTCTTTCATGCAGAGTATAGTATCATGGTATTCTCAAAAGGGATAACTGGAGGTGAGAATTGCAGATGGCATATTGCTGATCACTTAAGCCCACAAAAAAAGGGTTTGCCTCATATGACTTCAGTCATTTAGGAAATGGGTGATTAATCAGAGCCAGTCACCTGCCCTCCTTGGCAAGTCAGTGGAGAGAGATGAGTTAGCCATCTCCCCACACCCACGGGTGCTCTGGCTGCCCAGGCTGACGAGTGTGGCAGTTTGCACCTCTGCCAAGGAGGGGTGCTTGCAGTCTCTCCAGTGTTAGAAATGCTGGGAATGATGGGCAGGTGTGGTCCCCCCGGTGGGCTCCAATCTGTGCGAGGGGCCAAGGCAGATGCACCTTCCTGTGTCTTGGGGAGAGAGGAGCCTGCGGTCAGAGGCACTGACCTGTGCTGGGGCCTCAGAACTTGGCTGTTCACCATGCTCTCACCATTCCTGTCCACACCAACCCTCCATAGGGCAGCAGGGAAGAAGGGACCGAGACAGTGTGAGGGTCTCGCACCTCTTCCTAACCTGAGCTGCTGCGGGTTATGTGCCAAAACAAAGTCTCAAAGATGCTGCCTAAATCTTAAGATGAGGTTGCAAGGCTTGCTGATTAAAAAAGATTTGTTTCCATTTGTAAATATAGCATCAGCCCAACAACAATCACTGAGAGATTTTAAATATCGATCCTGAAAGCAACATTTATACCCAGTCACTGTGTGTATACTGAGACCTGTGTTTTGAACAATAAAATAATTAGTCTACCTTCATTCATGCTAAGGGTTATTTGGCCAAAAGCAATATATCATAGATGACAGTTCTTTACCTAGCAGGATGTATGCTGGACAGTTATTTAATTTAGAAAAAAATGGTGTATAATTTCCAAAATGCGAGATATAAAAGGAATGGCTTTGTCTCATTGGCAGATAACTAGACTTTGACATTGCATGAGTTACATTAGATTCAACAGGAGACATTAAACCTATTAATGTCATATTTTAAAGCATTTTACTGTCTTTTAACGATATAAAATCGCTTTGGTGTTGATAAAAGCCTGCACAACATTTTGATAATACAGGAAAGAAATGTTAAACAATTAAGACCCAGTTTTCACCTTTTAGTTTTCATGTATTTCCTTACTACATTTGTGATGGACATGTTACTCTTAGGCAGGACTTTGTTTTTAAATAAATTCACCTCTTTCTTCACTCTAAAAGATTTTAAAATACTTGACTACCATTGAGTTCATTCAGAAGAGATCAGTAACCCCAGTGCATTGTAATTACAGTCTAAGCACAATTAAGATAATAATTCTTAAGTCTAAATAATTCTTTACAGCATAGTTTCATAAATATTCTACAGAGTAATGAAATAATTAATAGATAACGAAATAATTAATAGATAACAACTTTCATGAAGTACTTGCTGACATTTTAATCCCAAGGTGTCACTATGGGCAGGACCTGCCTCTCAGAGATAGTGCAATTGAGACACTGCCCAGGTGATTTATAACTTGGTCCTGGTTCCTCCTGTTGGATTGTTGTAGGATGTCCATGGAAAGGACAGTGACACGCATCATTTATGCATCAACCATCAAAGAAGCTGTATTTAGTGACATCTGCACCTATGGTCCTGCAGGTAAGGATTTTGAATGCATGTAGGTTTAGAATAAGGAAACAGCCAGAGAACTGATTCTGGAGGGAATGTTTTATTATCATCAGGGAAGTGCACTTTGCAAAGACTTTGAAAGGCAATTAATAGCATCAAGACAAAAAAAGAAAAAAAAAAAAAAAGATTGATTACATCATGATTGAAGAACCTGCCGACTAGGCTTTTTGTTTTAATCAGTGCCTTTTGTTTCTTTTCACCCTGCCTGCCAGCTTCATCCCACGGAGCAGGAGCTGGGATGTCTGCTCACAGCTGTCTCGCTGCATGGCTGGCAGGAGGTGCTGACACTGAGCTGAAATTGCAACCTGCTTTTGGGAAGTAGATACATGGGTGTAATTATACTAATCAGAGGACTTTTGTCCCTCCCACTTTTCCCATCACTTCCATCTGCAGTACTTTTATTGTAAATGAAATAGTATTATGTCCCATTAATTTTAATTTTCCGTCGTACCCTCCACAGTTGGTGTGTGTCTTCGTAACTCAGGGCCCATTCTACAGATGACTCAAGTAATAGTCAAAGTTATTCATTTGTTACAAGGCTGCCTGCAATCCCAATTTTTACAATGTTTCTACATTGCTCACAGACTTAAAATCTGGAGCCACTCCTATTCCTTATTAGTTGAGCAAAATAATTAGACGCGTTAGTGTAACTATTGTTTTGTAGGGCCCCAGGCCATGGCATTGCATGCTGGAGATTCAGTGGAGCCTCTTGTCCCTTCTGGGTGGCTCAGAGCTTCCAAGGCAGCCTTTGTCTGGGCCAGGAAGTACCTTTCTTCGTGAGCAGTCCCGCAGGCTGCGATAGAGCGACTCAGAAGTACACATCCATGCCACATGAGTCAGGACACCAGAATGTGCCCCTTAGGTGCTAATTAAAGTCCACTTCACACACAGGAATATACTTCCAATTATCCTAGTAGCCTTGGAATGCATTGTGGGATGTGGAGAAGAGCAGAAGCTATTGGAGAATAAAGTAATTGGAGTGTTTAAATGACAAAGCCCTCGTGATTAGTCTGTGTTGTTGGATGAATTATCCCACAATACCTCAGCTCCAGGTTCCAAAACAGATGCTCATGTGAAGGTTTTTCCAGGGCTTCCAAGTCCTGGCCTCTCAACAATCCAAAAATCTGAGGAAATCAGGCTTTTTTAGTTTCCTTCTCTTCAGCTTCCCACGTCACTGCATGGTAAAGAGCCAAAACTATTGGCTGTTCAAAGAACTTGAGGGAAAATTTGTAAAGGACAAAGAAATATGTCATTCAGAATGTTGTCCTGGGGGAAAAAATCCCAAAAATCTACTTCCATGGGCAACCTCAAGTTTATTTTTTTGTTTTGAAATGACTTCTTATTTTGGAATTTCTCTTGGAATAGAGTTTCAAAGAGTCTGCCAATTCAAGCCTCTGTTGTGATTCAGCTGTTACTCATCCACAAAATGAGTAACTTTATGTCCTGTTTCTTAATTCTTAGAAGTTTATTATCAATTTATCATTGCCCTTCTTCATCTTTTCTCAAGTACTATCCAAAGCATTATTCAGGAGGGAAATAGGGAGACAGCCTGTCTGAAAGGCTATGCTGAAGCCCAGGATATTTATTACAGAGAGATACTGTATTTTTTTTTTTATTATACTACTTTGCTTGAGAAAATACTGTAACAAGCCCTTCCACCACTTTGCACCTAAAAGCTGTGAATCCTATATCAAAGATCCACTTCAGTAAGAAAATCTGTGCCATCAAGTGGTCCCCAGTGTGCCCGGGACATCTGCAAGCAATAATCACATCAGATTCCATTTCCTGCAGTATTTCATTGCCTTCAGATGCACTTAAATTCTGTCTCAAAGTGATCTTGCAATGAGTATTTATATAAGGCTGTGATTGCATACTGTGTCCACATTTTGTGATCTGTGTCAGCAAAATAAAGGGTCACAATGCCAAAGAAGGCTTTGAGTTTAGCCATGAAAGTGAGCACATATACACTCTAAGATGTAGGTAACTGGCAAAAGGGTCTTGGCCTTTACAGTTCATATTCTTTTTGTGAAATCATTTGCTTTGACAAGTATTTAAAGAAGTACATGGTGACAGGTACGCCCAACTGTTGAGTACCTTTGTTTTTCTGGTATTGTCACAGTATCACAATGGTAAGCATAGAAAATGCTGTTGCCTCCAAAAGCAGACAAGGAGCTCTTTAGTAAGCTGCTACAGAAAGTCCTGCTCTCCCTCTTTTGACATCTTGGTAAAGTGTCCTCTCAGAGACTCCATCTGTCCTCTGCTTCCAGGTCTTCCCAGAGCAGTCTCAAAGAAATAGAACAAATGTGACTGCTGTAACAGCCTCTGTTCCACCTTTGGACACAAACTATAAACAAGCAATATGAAAATGTTGCCAAAAAGTAACTGGTTTTGAAAAATATTATCAGCATCCTGGAAACCAGAATCCAGGATGAGCCGGTCTTTAGCTTTGGTTTAACATGTTGAACTGAGGGGTCATAACCAATGGGTTGAATGAGAGTCCATGAGCAAGATAAAAACACATTTCAACCCCTCTGCACTTGCATGGATCTGCACATGTAGCAAGAAAAATGGAATTATTTTTCAGGCCTCCAACAGAATCTTCTCTTTCAATTATTTGGTTTACCTTGTCCTGTGATTTTTATCACTCTGAAGAAATTCATACTTGGAACACAAAACTATATCATCAGACCTTTTTGGGAAAGGAAGAGATTGATAAAATTAGTAGGAGATAAAAGAAATATTTAGAAGATGTTCACATCTGAGAATTAAGAACTATTACAAAAACACAATGTGTATTATCTATTCCTGAAAACCTGCCCAGTTGATGAGTCTTCTGAAAGACATGAGAAAATACAAGTGGGAGTGACCATCAGCACCCCCATGACACAGAATATCAGCGATAGGTGTGTAAGAGTCTGCTTTGAGGTAAGGCATTGTGTTCAGATCATTCTAAGATCATTCCTAGTTTAATTTTGAGAGGGGAAGCCAGGCCTGCAGCCCATTTCATTATATTGTGCTAAGCAATTGTCTCCTTTTTATTCTTTATATTGTCCTCTACCACAGTATTTTCATGAATGGAAGGCTGCAGGAACTGCATTCATTTTTGAGACTGGCTACTGAGGGACAGTGATAATGAGGGCTGATAGGAACAGCTGGACAAAATGGCCAAGATGTAGCAATTTAATAGATTTTATATAAAAAATAGCATGGCACTTTAGAGCTCCAGCTCCTGGCAATTAGTGAACGTGGGAGATGATTATAGCTCTGTTACTGCAGAGGTCTGCCTCTCTCAGTAGTCCCAGGTTACCATTCAGTGCTTTCACATACCTGCAGCACTGTGCCAATTACCATCCTTTGCTAGGAAATCCCTTTCATTTGCATTGAATTAGGTCATTGCCCTGCTGCTTTTCCCACAAGCACAGAAAAATGCATAGATGTTTAGAAAAAGAGAGGAAGGACACTCTCCATTTCCCAAAGAAGCAGAGGCAGGCAAGTAAAACATCTGGAAAATGACACTAAGCATAAAACAATTCTGCCCTTCTGTTTACTTACTCCCACTGATCAGAGCTGTTGCTCAGAAGAAAAACCAGCTCCATATAACCACAGAATGGAAGACAACAAAATATGTACAGCTGCATATTAACAATGTCAGGCTGAGCAAATTAAGCTGCAATTTCAAAGCACAGCCTCACAAAGGTGACTTCCTTGAAAGAGTGGTGATGGTGGAGGCTGGTTGCATCCTCTGCCATGGGCTTGCAAAAGACACATCTGCCTTCTGTTGAAGCCCTGGGTATTGGGACGGTGTCAGAAACAGGAGCATAGGGCTCCCAAATAACACTCGGCTCCTAATCTTGCCAAAGCGCTTTACAAACGTGAGGCTAGTCTCATGGCAGCACGAGGAGGCAGGTGTTATCTTCTGCCCAAAGTCAAATGACTTGGGCAGCTGCACATGTGGAGTCACCAGAGTAGCGTCAGGGAGAGAATACAGAAAGGCTTTTTGAATCTTTCTCTATTGGAACCATCCCTAACTGCAGAACTCATTTCTTTCTTCAAAAACTGTAAGGCAAAATTCACCATGAATGCCAGACAGCGCCTTAAGTGCAGCCCCTTCCATCTGTCACTGAGGAACACGTAGCACTTAAGGATTATTTTACTTCTAGTCAGGGCTTGTTGCCTACTATGGCTTCAACCAGGCTTTCCGTCTCAGACTGTGAAACTGGATTCATATTACTATGAAACTGGCAGTGGCACAAACTACTTGTACAAATCAGAAAAAACCCTTTTCCAGCTATATTTGCCAAGCAGGGAAGAAAGACCATCAGCAGCAAAATGTCTGCTTATGTAATCAGCCTCAGTTAACTGGAGCTGGGTGTTCATATAATTGGTTTAAAATATTTAATTAATGTTTATAAGAACCTCCCACAATTTCTTAGTGCTCTGTGGTGCACTTGAGTTGCCCTTCATAGATAAGACTCTAAGAGAACAGGACCATAACTGTTTTGGAGGAGGGGAAACTGACAAAGGTAAAAAAAACCCTCTGTATCACAGCTTCTTATGCTTTTATTTCAGGTCCTGTTTCACAGCTACCTCACTCAAACTGTTAAACAGCAGCTGTTTTCTTACAGGCATCACCGTAGAAGAGAGACCTGAAAACTTATTACAAGTAGATGAGATGGCCTCAGGGGGCTTCCTCCATGCAGAAGAGGATGCTATGGAGGAAGGTGCTATGGAAGGAAAGGAGAAAATAAGGTGTCATCATAGATATCACATATAAAAGGGCTGTGAGAGGTGTTAACCTATGGACATAAAATCTTAATCCTCCTGACAGGTGTTTGCTTGGTAAGGTACAAAAATTTGTTGATTTTCAATTCATTGTAGAATTGGTGAGGCCTTCTTAACATAAACTGTTGCACTTGCATGAATTAATGCATTTCCCAGCCCAGCAGCAGTATCTGAAGCAGAAAATATCTTGGAAAAGTCTTTCATTTCCATTTTGAAGTTACTTGCGAAGGAAAAGCAACCTCTGGCAACTTGTCCACGTGTTATTTTCCTTCCCAGATTAAAAGATCTGTCAGAACAACACTGGGAAGCTTGTGTTCTTTTTTTGAACTTACAATGCTGCATCCTCCTCCTTAATGGCATTTTCAAAAATGTTGCATTTCTCTCTGCATACTCTCAGCCTGTGAAGACGTGTGCAAACTAGACAACTGTCATAAATTACAGGAGTACAGCTGAAGTCAGCAGCGATAACATCAGGCCCTGCATACAGAGTCCTCTTTTTAAATTTTTGTTTTGTTGGGAGGGGAGGGGGTTTCCTGTGAGTATAATGAAGTGGTGGTTGGCTGCTTGCTGCAAATAATTTGTTATGCAAATTTTACCTAAGATTGTGCTTACGGCGCTCTTATAGCCCTGAATGGAGAAAATATATATATAATGTACCAACTGGAACACAGCTCTTACCCATTTAAGCCAGAATCTAGAGGAATCTGAGGGAACCTCTCTGTAGCCATTTGTGTGTGCTGGGCCAGGCTGGGGTTTCTGAGCAGCAGCTACCAAGAACCTCAACTGTAATCCTGTTCCCCAGCCACAGGAGAGCAAAGTTTTTGTACTATAGTACAGCAGGGAAATACTCATCCCAAGACCTCCCTATGCAACTCAAGAAAAAGTGGAAAACAATACTCTAAAATAATGTTTAATTTCATCATTGAATCTTTCTGATAAATGCCATGATGATTCAGTCATTCATTATTTACTCCAAAGGTGGATTAAAATGTGCCCACCACTGAAACAAAAACAAAGTTATTAATCTAATATCAGTAATAAGCAATCCAGTAATTTCTTTCAGGTCTGAAAATACCTGTGCTGCAGTCAAAAAAAGTTATTATAATTGTTAATTAGCTCAGTATAATTAACTGATGTGTTCTGCAGCATCCTTTGAATTTAAATTCTGTAATTGAAAGTCATAAATTAAATAAAATTAAGAAACATATTTTAATCCTTGATCCTATCATACATGTACTGTATTTTTAGCATGAAGGAACCTGAAATTCACAGTGGCTGTTTAATGAATAATCAGATCTGGAAGATACAATTTGTCATAGCCACAGAATTAGCTTGGTAAAAACCACGCCTGACAAGTTAATTAAATAAGTCTGAATATATTGGATAGTATGAGTATTTGCCAGCATCTATGTTGGGTTTTTTTGCATTACACTTTATTTTGACACATAGAAAAAAATAAGAAACAAGTAAGAAAGTCTACAGCTTATCGATCTACCAATCTTGACCAAATAAAAAACCCCCTTAAATATTTATTATCTGGTGGATTAAATTCTTCATGCATTTTACACAAAATATCCTTCTCAGAAAACTCAGCCAATATTCAAAAGAGTATTTTCATAAATGGCTTGACCTTACAACCCTTTAACCTGATGAGTCATTCCAGATCATACTAAAGCTTACTCATGAGGAAGAATGTAATTTTTAGATCCTTAGCATCTGACCTCACAAAGTATGATGCAAACTACTACCACAAGTGAGAAAACTACATGCACTATCAGGGTTCTGGAATCTCTTGCTGGAAGAGATGGAGCTTTTGTGCTCCCTCCTGGGTAGCTCCTGCTCTCTACCGACTACCACCTCTATCCATGTGAAAAACAGCTCAAGTGGATCAAATGCTTGCAAGATCCAGCCGTAAGTGTTCTGACTCCTAAAGGGCCTAGTCTGGCAACAGGCTGAGTCTTCTCTCTACTGGCTGTGTATCTGCAATCCTTCATTAATGGTTTTTTTAAGAGGGTTGGCATTGCCAGGAACTGCCTTGCCAAACATGAAATCCTTGCCTTCACAAAGATCATGAAATGTATCCCTCCCACCCTCCTGCCACAGGGATAGATGGATACACAACGACACACCCACACACACCATCTACAAGTACATCTGTGATGTATGGGTGTATATGTATACATACATTAAAAGTGGCTTTGTTTGCTTTCTGTTTTTTTAGGCTTCAGGAAGGCTACAGTTTCAAATTCTTCCATGATGGCCAACATCAATCTTTGATAGGAGGGGAAGGACAAGAAGGAAGAATCTCATAAAATTGCATGACTTAGCTGGGATTCAGGATAAAACCTTGTCACTCATAAAGAGCATATGAACATTGACAGTAACTGAACCAAGTCCACAGCAAAAGCTAGCAATGCTTATATGGTTTTCCATTTTGAACTTTTCTATCTTGAGGTATTTTTTTCCTGCTACAAAAGAGCAGGTAATAAGAAACTTGGTATTTCTATGACATTAAGAAACTCTTATCCTTTAGGTATTATTGATCTTTCTGAGCAGTTAGAGGTTTTACCCTTGGCTGGTGGTTTGTTGAAATACACCAAAATATATATTTTGCAGGAATTGTCCCAAATCAATCTCCTGACATCAGAAAGCCATGTCTAGTAGAACTATGTGGCTATAAAACCTCCCCTGCAGCTGTTGCCTTTGCAGTGGACCCTCTCCAGATCCTCCCTCCCAGCATGGAATAATATAAACAGGCGATACATTGCAGCCCGGGATGCTCTATTCTATAGTTGATTTTTCAGCTGAGAGTGAGGTCCAGTTCCTGTTCATGCTCTCTCCCTGACTGCAGACAAGAGCTTTTCCTACTGTTTTGGAGGAGAGGCTACTGTGATGACCCACACCACAATCAGAACTTGACAGAAAGTCAAGTTCTCTCGGCTTCTACAACTACAGTGCTGGGGAGATGGGTGGTACTTTCTCCACTCATACATATGCTCTTAAGGCACAGTTTTCCCCATTCTTCTGCCACATCACAGCTACTGGCTGGATTCGTAAATAAAGCAAGCATAGAACGTGAAATGGGAGGTTAAATGTCGCACTGGAAAGTCCGCAGTTTTAGTCATCGGGTAAAATCTCCTGTGACGGCATTCCTTTCTGAAACCTGATCCCGGAGAGAACAGTTTACAGACCTGAGGAGATGCCAGGCAATGATCTACAGCACTGGCCTTCCTGAAATGTATTCCTCACAAGCATCTGTAAGCTGTCAAGTCATCCGCATAGTCCTCACATATGTGTAATACATCCTTGAGCCATGACTTTTCTCCTGTGGTTCAAAGCTGTGTTTTCATGTGGCTCTGAGCACTTTGACTATGTGCAATATTGGGATACAGGTCCAAAAAAATTAATTTTATATCAGCTTCCCTATTTTTAGAAGACAACTTATGTTCTGCTTGGCTGAGTGAACAGAAATGTTTGGGAATGGCCCCCAACAAACTTCTTGTAAGCTGAAAGTCTAAATGCTACAGCTAAATTCAGGCAATCACATGATTATGTGTGCAGTCAGGACCTTACATCCGAAGGATGTCTTCAGACTTTTCCGGGAAGTTAGGATCTGTCAGAAGAACTGCAACATTTTAAAAAATTGAGTAGTCTTTCTGTTCAGACCTGTTATTACATACAGTAACACATGGTTGGATTCAATGGTCTTAGAGGTCTTTCCTAACCTTAATGATTCTGTGGCTCTCTATACCTTTAATGACTTGGAGGCTTTTCTTCCAGATTTTGGAACCAGGCACGAGGGAAGGAGGAAGAGAGAGGACTTCTCCTTGGAAACTTGGACATTTGGATTTCTTTTCAGCATTAATCTGATTCCCAAAGAAACTGCAAACTACATCATAACTCAACTAAATTAAATAAAGTCATTTTCATAACACATTCCAGTACTGAAATATTCAGTATGTGTACAGTTTGAGATGAATGTATCATGTTTAGGAATTTTAGCCAACCTCTGGAATTCATGTTGCAATCACAAGTTGCCCAGAGATTAAAGCAGCACTCAAAGACAGAAGGCAGCTCTTCTACATGAGATCTGTCTGGCTGCATATAGAAAAGGCATGACTGTGTCCTTATTTTCTGGATAAGGTTGGACAAAAATGTAATTAATTTTGTGATTTTATAAAACATTTCAAAAGACCTCTAAGGGTAGAGGTCTTTTGAAATGTTTTATAAAATCACAAAATTTTATGTTATGTATTTTATGCTTATAACAGCATCCTGAAACACCAGCTGAAGGCACTGCTGCTAAGAAGGAGTATCTGCAGCTCATGGTTCCTTCATTTACAATCTGGTTACCAAACTCAATATCTAACCTGCTGTAGTTTCCCACAGCTGTTGATCCTAGGATCTATTTGTAAGGTACACCTTTAATTACTGATATAATTATTGCCACCAATGCATGGCTTATGTTTAGAAACCCATAGACTACATTAATGCCCTACAGGTCATTATCCATGTCAACATCCATGTATCATAGGCACAAAACCACGTGCTTTTTACTGGAGAAGTCTTTATTGTCATTTCCGTACACTTCTCTCCAGAAATTCTCCTGTAAAATACCCTCCAAAATTGAAAGAGGTACAACTTTTATTTGATGGCTTTTTCTTGTTTTCACATGAAACCACCAACTGTCTCATCTGAGAACACGCCCAGCCCTTATAACCAGCACACCTCCTGCTCCACATTAATCCTTCTGTCTCCATCAGGCATTAGAGATGGCTTGTCAGAGGTGGGATCATTCTGCGTTGCAATGATAATTAAGGGAATTTTCAGCACACAATGATATTTGATTTTTTTACCTGCTAAAACAGACAATGAGAGGCCATTTTCCATTCAAGGTTGCCCTACACCTTGGTAAATATGGTACTCTGAAAAAAAAAATCAGCTAAAGCTCATTAAAGCTGCAGGCAGTTTTCTAACAAAGCACATTTTTGGTTCAATTGGCATGCTGGCCTCCCAGGACAGATAACATATACTGTTTGGTATTTACTTTAGGATATTCCCTCTGTCCTTCTGAGATTACTGAAAATTTGACATGTCTACAACATTCTCTGTAGTCTTTGAAAATTACTTACAGATGACAGGAAGGGATCTGGTGGCCTCTCATATTTGTCTTGAGTCTTTTCCAATTAAAGAATTCAGGCAGTGGGAAAACTTCAGCTGTATCTGTTTAGTCCAAAGAAGCCCATGACCTAAAGCTGTTCAGCAGTGAAGCACAAAAAGTAGTGGGACAGCTGAGTTATGGAAAATCAACAAAGTAAGACCAGCAGAAAGCATAACTTCATGAACACCCAGAAAAAGTCAATCTCCCTGTTGTAGCTAGTATCCTTTGCTTCATTTCACACAGCTGTATTTAAGTGATTGCTTCCAGAATTTTTAAAATATAGGTAGTTTTGTTCACCATGCCTGGATTCATAGGAAAGGAACAGATTGCAGAACTGAAACATGCATATATATAAATTCGTTAGCAACATACAGCATTTAATTGCTTATTGGTTTTATACAGTATTTGCAGAAGTGTCTAGTAGCTAGAAGCAGGAGTAAGAGGAAGAGTCTATGACTGATCTCGTGATCACCTTAGAAAATAAATGCTTTTATAGTTGGGTTATTTTTTCCTTGTATAACCTCCTGTGTGTCTCTTTTGTCAGAGCCTTTACTGTTAATAAATATTTACAGTATGCTAGGTAAGTAGAAGGCAATTGGATTAGCAGGTGTGATGGGCCCTTCTCTCTCCTCTGCAAAAGGAAAGCACTGGAGTCACACCACAGGGGTAGGAGGTGCAGCATCACAGTCTCAGAGGTACAGCAGATGGCTAGCCAGATCTCAGATCTTTGGCAAGGGGATTCAGTAACTCTCACTGTCAGAATTATGGAAAAAAATTTTAAAAACAGCCTTTCTTCAGCAAGAAGGAGACAGTCACAGACAGGACACACATCCAGTATTTCTATTTCTGAGCCCAGAAGGCCCTGCTTACTAAGCAATTTCCCCCTTTAGGAAAATAAAAAAAGCAGAGCCTTGTGCAAAGGGCCTGTTGGACCACACTGACTGTTTAGAGTCATCTGATACACTGGGAGAAGGATAAAGAATTTAAATACCTGAAACCATCACAGTGAGGACTGTAAAACAGAACAACTAAGTTATCAGGTAATGGCATGTGCTATAATTGCTAGATCATATGGAAATAACATTCAGCAGCTGTTATTTTACCAGCATTAATAACTCTAGTTCTCCCATAGACATAAAGGAATAAAAAGTCTGCCTGCTGCCTACAAATCCTAGATCACAAGCCATGGGCCTCAGACAAGACTTTTGCCCCAAATGTCTGCGTTTTATTACAGAAGTTGATATACAATATAAATTAAATGAACTAAAATATTCATTTGCCTGGTAACTATAATTTTCCATCGCTGTGCTCCACAAAGTCTGAATAAATGTGGACGTATGTTCAGTGAGTCACAGAAAAAATAAAATAATGCTGTTTACCTTTACACGTCAGCCATAGAGCTACATGGAAGTCATTCTACAGTAAAGAGCTTAGAAAATTAAGAGATCTTTTACTACCACAATAATTATTCTAGGCCTTTCTTTTCTGTGAAGAAGTAAAAAAAGAGAACAAAAATCCCATTAAGTACAATTCTAATGTTAATCTTCACAAGAACATCTATTTTGCTTGAGACAAAGACTTAAATATTTTATTGCAAAGGTGTTGGTAACCCACCTGGATCAGTGCTTTAGATGACCCTACGAATCTTTGACCACACAACAAACAAATTGACAGAGGTGTGAGTCAATATTCTTTCACTCTAATAAAGAGGACAAGGCAGTTTGGCAAACTGCCTTGGTTGCTGTTTGTCTACTGAGAAAAGTATATTAGCAGCAAGCCTGGTCACCTAAAAGCAGGACTCTGCTGGATACCCCCAGTTCAAGGGCCAGATTCAGGTGCAGAAGATTCTTGTAAGTCTCCCATCATTGTCCTGACTTGACTTAAGCCATCCTCTGCAAAAACCTGAGCAGGTCTTTAACTCAACCATTACCTTTCTAGCAATTCAGTTGCCTCCAGGTTGCAACACCCAGTGCCTGCTCTCTCTTAGACAAGGGAGGGAATAAGTAGTTTAAAAACATTAGCCAGACACCACTTACTCCAAAAGATGGTGCAGTATTTTATTAATAACACACTATGCAACTTTATACTGTAATTGCTGCCTCTAAGCCAGAGGCAGTAAAGGAGGGCACTGCTGCTCTCCCTGCTGGGCCTTTCCCTGGTAGACATTGTGTCCTTTGGACTTACATAGTGGGCTCAAACCAGGAAAAACACTTCTAAAGAGAAATTTGTTGGTCTTGAATAGGAGGGCTTTCCAGTCACTGAGCTAAAGGGAAAGGGAAAGCAGGACAGCATCTTGACAATGTGTCAAGGCCAAAAGCTTTTGTCAACATTTTCATGTGTAGGCTGTGCATCTTGCAAAGCAGAGTCTTATAAATCTTTTCTTGAAGTGCAGGAAGGAAGGAAGAAAGCAGAAATGTGGTTCCTTGGAAATTACGACTAAACAGCAAACCAAAAGGCAGCAAAAGGACAGCCTTCACAGAGGTGGTTACTTGCATTGAGGAAGCTTTGCTGGGGGTTTCCCTCTTCTGGTCAGAAGATAGTTTTAAGGAGGCATAACTTTGTGTATTGAATTTGGAATGAGTAATACAGGGAGACTGTGTGCCCAATGGGAGACTATCAGAAACTTCTGTGTTAACATTTACTTTGGAAAGAGTTTGCACAAAGGCAACTCATAGTTTGTTAGCTGCAGAAGATAACTCCATGGACAGGTTAGCAATGGAGCTATAAACACTGAGACAGGCATTTAGGGTATTTTTTTAAAGGTATCAGCTATGAAATCCTAGCCTCGGGGTGAGTCATTTAGACCAGATGCAGCATTTCAAGGAAACATTTCTAGTGAAGTGACTAAAGAGTTGGAGGAGGCCCAACTGCAATGCATTCATAGGCATCCCATGGGTCAGGTGAAAGAAGCTGTTTTAGGGAGCCCCCAGGCCAGATGGTATTTGTAGATGATGCAGAGACAAAAGCCAGAGGAGGTGGAGTTGCCCATATAGAGGGAAACCTCATCCAGAAAAGCAGGAGCTGCAGAGATATCAGCACCCAACAATCAGAGCAACATGTGTGAAGAGCTGTCCAGGCACCTGCTGCTCCCTGCAGAAATCAACAGCTGAAAAGAACTGTGATTTGGTGAAAATATGATACTTGGAAAATACTCACGAGTCTGGAGGCGAAGGAAACGTACTGCCTGAATAACACTGGGAGCTACTAATGACTAGCTGATGTAGAGTTCAAAAGAAATTAATCTCCCATCAACTTTGGGGGTGTGTAAACTCAGTGGATTATGTGTTGTGATCAGTATTTCTATTGCTCTTGTACTGAGAGTCGTCTTCATCTAGGGACCCTGAAGGTGTTCTGGGCTACTGAAGCAAGCAAATGTGCTCTGGAGCAGAACTGAACCCCTCCAGAGAAAGCTGGCAGGAAGAGAAGTGACTCCAGGGACTTCTTTAGGCTTCAGGTGCTTCTAGAATGAGTATGGAGTGACAAAGATTAATTGCTCCCTATGACAGCTCTAAACTAGGTCATTGTGTAATAGTATGCCTAAGTGAACCTGTTGGAGTATTTGAAACTACAGCTGTGCCATCAGGTTTTCTTCTTGTCAGAATGCTGCCTCATGTGACATCAAAAGTGGAGCTCTAAGAACAAAAATGTGATTAACATTACCAGATTCTAAGGACAACAGCCAAACACTTCACAGCATGTCATGGCAAAGAATTGTGAAACAGCCCACTTTGTCTAGGTATTAGGGAAATATTCAGAGAGAAAAAAGAACATAAGCCATTGCTCTAATACAACTCATTTACCTTAAATTTGCAAGGATTTGAGCATGTGACTGGGTGTAATATCAGGTGATGTACCACAGTGTGCCTTTGCTTGCTTCTTTTTATTTTTCCTTGTCATAGTGGATATCTGTGATGTATTGGGTGGTGGAAAATGGCCTGACCACATCTACATCGTCTTGAGCTTCCCACACTGGAGCTATCAAAAAAAACCTACTCAGCTGCTTCAACAACAACCGAGTCAGAGCTTTGCAATAGCTATAAGAAATGTAATTCAAAATAGCAGCAAATTTCCTGCAGTCAAGAGCTGAATGTGTTATTGGTTTTGACTGAGAGTTTGCATCATCTAGTTACACTGACACTGACAAATTAAGACAGAGCACAAACCACCTCAAGGTCTGCAGAGTACCTTTCATATTCATGATATACCAGAGATATTTCAAAGAAGGAGAAATTATCTAATATAAGAGATGAAAACTGAACACACCCAGGAAAACCCATAGGAGGAAGATCCAGACCAAGCCAAAAGGTCTCTGAAGCTTTTTTAGAAGATTAGTTAAGAAGGTTTAACTCTTGGGGGATGTCATTGGTTTCTGCACTGAAACCTTGAAGAGACAAATTGTACAGGACGGATGGGCCTCGCTGACAGAACAAACCTTTTTGTCTCACCGATAATCTAGAATCAAGAATTCAGGGTATTCCCCCGACTTGAGCAGGCATTCTCACACTGAAGCCTGTGAGGACTGGTGAGCTTCCTTCAACCACGGAAATCACAACAGTGATCAAGCTGATAATGCTTTCAAATTCTTGCTGAACAAAATAGGGAAAAGTTGCAGAGAGCACCTGGCTGTGATGCTGTATGGTTGTCTCTGTGAGAAATTGCTGTGTTTTTATAATATCACACTTTTTTTGTTTGATGGGTGAGAAGAGGAAAATGGCAGTTGTGCCAGAGCTTTTCCTCAGCATGCTCCTCTAAGCTTAAACGTCTATGTGTGAATGAAAAAACAACCTGGAAGAAGAAAGCTTTACATAGATAAAACCATGCCCATAATAAGGTCTTCATCTTAAGGTATTTGTTTTATTTCACATTTGATACCAGCTTAGTGACAAGAACACCAACAGAAATTTCACAGTACCCAATCCAGACTTCAAGAAAATAAGTTCTGTAAACTATAGGACTTGTGTCTGCAGGAATCATATATTTTGATCATATAACTGCACAGATTGAAAAGAAAAAAAATAAGTTCAGACTAAAAATTGACACTGCTGTATAAATAAAAAACAGCCACCACTTACTTAGTGGGAGTAAGCAGAAATCTGGCCTCCAGTCCTGCAGCTGCCTGGCTGAACAGAGTTTGGGAGCACTGAGAAGCTACTGCTGCCTAGGAGGAAGGGAGTGCCCAGCATTAGTCACCAGAAACCAGGTCTGAATCATTACATGGAGTCCTGATTCAGCAAGTTCAACATTGGTGTGAAACAAGAGATGGGTCCTCAGCATTCTTCACTGAAGCAGATGACTGCTAGGAAAGCAGGGGGACACCAGTGACATGACTGGAGATCCAGGAGGACCTGGGACTGGGACAGACCACCCGCCTTTTCAAGCGCTTGGACCTAGGCATAAGATATTGGTGTGCTGGAGGGAAGATATCCTGTCTCTGGGGAGGACAGTGACAACAAGAGGTGTATGGGGTGGCCCATGGAGCCCATAGCCACATTCAGAGTTTGCCTTCCTCCATCTATTTTTGCTCCTCCCAAGCAGAGGATACAAGGGCTCCCACTTTGGCCTCCCGCACCCAAGAGCAACTGCCCACAGTTACGCAAAGCAAATGTGTGTTTGGAGAATGCCACATCAGCAGTCCTCCTAGGGTGCACAGAGGATTACAGCCAGCCCCGTATGATGTTTACATAAGAGGATTTGATCTGGGCTTCCTAGTGTGATTCACAGGGCTCTGCCCTGCCGGAGTAGCTAAAAGTTAATTCCTCTTGCTTCTGGACTTGGCCCTGGTACTCTGCTTTTTACAGCGACTGCATCGGTAACAGCAATATTGCAGCAGTCATTACAGTCCACTTTTAACACGCATATTTTTAATTGGCTTTTTTTCCCTCCATATATTTTTCCCAACTGTATTTTTTGGGCTTACAAACTTATATTTCAACTGCAAATCCTGCTTCCTTTATTTAGATGAAAACCAGAACACTAACATTTAGAAATAAAAAGTTTCCAGCACTGTTTAAACTTCCTTCTTTAAATATGTAGGTTTGCAAAAATGAAACTGGTGCCTCTGTATTTTGACGAGCTAAAAATGACACTGGTTTCAAAGATATGAAGCATGAAAAGAAATGAAATGTTAAACTATAAATAACTCAGTTTTCACTTGTCCTCCAGAAACTTACACAGTTTCCTATACATGTAGCCACTTAGGTACCTACTCATTTATCAATGACCAGGTGTTTCCCTGTTTAAACAGAAGGCCAAGTAATAATTGACAATTGTGTCTGTAAAAGTGAATAAAACAGTACAGAGGTGGTTCTGACACTAATGGAACCACCCTTAACCTGCTGCATGCAGCCACAGAGCTTTTTCATCTTGAAGCAGGGTACTGTGTCTTCACTATCTTTGAGAAAAAGTCTACAGCCTGCTCAGACATTAGATCAATATGCTAGGTGAAATGCAGTAAAAAGTGTGGGAATTTCACAGAACATCACTGTAGCATTAGATTTTTGTTGGTTTTTTTCATTAGGGATATTAGTTTCAAAAATATGCTTCCTCATACCTTTTCTTATTAATTTCTATGTTTTCTATTCAAAGCTTTGGTGTTCTCTCTTCCTGCCTTTAGATCAGTGTAACCATTCTGTATCTCAGTTTTCTGACTTCAAAAAGATCACAAGACTCATGAACCACACAAGAATCTAACAAAGCTTCACCTACCAAAAGCTTCACCTACCAAAACTTTTAAATGTTTTGTTTTCCCCATACTTTAGGAGCAATGTGCTGGTAAACTAGAAGACATTGTAAATAACTATGTTTTGAGCAGGATTGAGAGTTTAATACTTGGAAGTCTTGGACATGACCAGCCCTTATTGGGCTCAGGCTTGATTATGATACTGAATGATCTCTGCTTTCTACCTGGCATGACGTCGGCTATGCAAATTTTTCATGCAGGGTTATGGCTAAAATGCAGGTTATTGCACATAATTTATCTTTGTTTGCTCTTCTTCTCCTTGCAGATTTGTTCGTTTCATTTTTAAGTGTGGTGTGGCTTTCTGGATACTTCCAACACCAGCAGATGTTGCTCAAGCAAGAAGTCTGACTCTCCAGATCCATCTGTTGTTGTTTGCCCAAATGGTTCCCTGGGGATGCTTCTCTTACTAGTATTTCCATGAAAGCAGGCTGATGGCTGGCTCCACAATCCCCAGCCAGGAAGTTCCCTTGGCTGCTTTTCATCTAGTCCCTTTCTTCTGACACGTCCAGCTTTGGTGGGCTACAAGGAGACAGGCCTCCTCTGGAAGAGCTATTGAGTTTACTTGATACACTCATGCAATCACGCTGTGTCAAAGTACAATGAGAAGCAAAGGAATGTTGGCAAGAGAACATCATGTATGAGCTATGATTAAGACATTAACAGAACCATTATTTATTACTCAATTTTCTATCACAGCAACCAAGATCAAAGGTTTTGTCTTTTATTCCCCCAGGAAAACCTTATCTGGATCGAGTTGAGTCATACTATTCAGTTTTTCTGCAGAACTCTCTCCTATGTGGGTTTTTCAAGAACTTGCAAATGTACTTTCTTCAGCTCAGCCCTCTATGACCATCTCCTCCCCATTTGCCACCTAAATCATTTACGCACAAGTGAGTCTGGATTTTATTGCTTACTGTTTCTTTTGGAGCCACAAGAAACCCATTTGTCTTTGAAAAGCTTAATTTCATTTCAAAGTAATTTTAAATATGTCAGTTTAGAACTGCTCTGGTTTTAATTTTTTTCCTTTGGTTTCAATATATTGCCATTTTTATATTTTACTTGAACAATCCAAAAGGATTATGTACTATAAAACATGAAATTATATACTAAGAGTGTTGTTGTCACAGGAGAAGTTTGCTCCACTGTAGTGACTAGCAATTCACTCTGTGTCTGCGTACAACTGCTGCAGCAGCCATTGTGGGAACTAACTACTGCAGCTAAGCAAACGTGCCCATGCAGGGTGGTGCATGCAGTTGCTCACGGTCTGAGCCAGCTGGACGTTAGCCCAGCTGGTCTGGGTATCAGGTAGCTGCACTAACCAAGAGCTCGGAGCCGTGTTGTGAAGTCCTGCAGAGAGAACAGTTATGGTAAATGCACACACCGTGTCACACCGTCACGGTTTCAGTTTTCATATCAGAGCTGGCCTGCAGCCTGCTAGCTCAAAGTGTAAGCATAGGCAAGCAGTTCTCCACACCCATCCATATAGATATAATCCCTATGTATAAGGTCCAGAGAGAACATCAGTTCCAAAATGCTCTGTTTTCTCTGGGTTCTCAGTTCTCTCTGTTAGAAGAAATTCCACCTCCACCCTGATGCATGCCCAGACGTCTATGCCTCAGTTTGGACAGGCAAGGCTGACAGCTCTTGTGTTGCTTGATGGGAAAGCAGTACTTGGAAGGAGAGCAGCAGGTTCTTATTAAAAACAAATTTCTTCCAAAAAAATTAACTAGTTATGCGGGAGCCTCAATTCATGCTTCCTTGGCCCTCCAACCAATCACAGCTCCTCATCCAAAGCAGCAGTAACCAATCTTTTGAATATTTTTGTACTCTGTCGTATAACAAAAGACTGGGATTTCTCATACTCAGCCATATTTCAGCGTATGCAGACTGGGATTTCATAGACACTAGACAGATTTTTGCAGAAGAGTAAAACATGCTAGCCCAGTTAGGAACAGCTGGCACTGGGAACTGCAGCAAATTCCTGAAGTACTGGCTATATTCCATTTGCCCAGCCCCATGCTGTTATTTAAGTGTCTTGCAGTAGTTGTGTTAGTCCTGTCCTGCTCAGCTGGTGCCACTTCTCTCTTTTTCTGCCCTTTTTTTTTCTGCCAAGCCTGGTGTCTCCTCTGAAGGGTGAATAGGAGGAGACAACACTCATGAGCTCTACACTGCATCTCCTCAGACCTCACTCTTTCCTGGAGCCTTATAGCACAAAAAGGACTGCACAACACACTTTAAAATAAGGTGAAGAGATCACATACAAACATGGAAGCTGAGGGAATAGAGCCTTGAACGTTCATACTGGTACAGTCTGTACTGGGGCTAACCCTCACCCATAAATATCTCCGTAGTGCTTCTTGGGAGCCTTTGTTTCCCAGTGCGAGAGATGAGATAAGCACTTGGAGACATGTTAAAGTGATGTTAATCAGTTCACAGCAACAGAATATCAGGGAAGATCTTTCCAAACCTACAAGGCTGTACCATGAGAGTCTACCGTAACCCTTGGTCTCATCTTGTTGGTTTGGGTTTTTTTCTATTATAACACAAAGAAGTGAAAGAGTTGCTTACCCGCAGCAGCAGGGGGCATGTCAGACAAGAGTGAAGAGCCATCATTTATACAAACCAACCCAGAAACAGAAATGAAAGAGACAACAGCAGAGCAACAGTGCATATCTGAGGGCCTGTACACAGAATGGCAGTACTAATGATAACCTAGGCTACCTGAAAGGACAGGAAAGTCCAGACATCCCCTTACTTATACTTCATATCATAGAGCATATGACTTAGTTAAGATGGAGAAAATATTTAGTGTTGTCTAGAGGGCAATGAGAATAAGGTAATCATCAAAATCCTCAAGCTTCTCCAGAAGTGAGAGTTTAAAAACAAGAGCAGACCACATACACAAAAAGCAGTAAGAAACAGATTGAACCATTTTCCATTTTTAAGGCATTTAATCAAATTCTACCATCAGAATTTCATCCTGCCTCATCCTGCAAGTTAACCTTCATGTGCAGTTGTCTCCGACTTCAGTCTCCTTTGAGGATGAGAGGCCCAGGCAGCAACCAGAATCCACAATATTTGATGTGAGCCCTCTATGCACACTTCATCTATTGTTTTGTTCAGCATGTAAATTGAAATCAACAGTACCTCATAAAAAATGCCCTCCCAGGACACAGGTTCACATGCATTGGCATGTAATCTGACCTGATACACTGTGGCCAGGAATTACAGGTGGAGGTGTCTGTGGCTGACCTTCTGAATCTGCATGGAGACAACTGGATAAATGATGAAGTGTATTGATGATTTTAAACTTCCTATGAAAATTAGTTGCACTTCACCACCCTGAGTATTAACTAACATCTTTTCACCCAAGTATAGAAACCCTTTGCACCAGCACATCATTGCAATGCTGTTTGATGTGTTAATCAGAAAAGACAGCACATAGCTGAGTGTATCACCATTTTGGTAGAATCCAATTTAACTGAAATCACAATAGGAGAGAGGGAAAATGACATGGCATTTGAAAGACACTGATGTAGCAGTAGAGAAACCTGAATTGGTGGTCAAAGAAATGAAGCAAATGCTTATTTCATGCATCTTTACAGGTGTGTACCCACAGCAACTGTTCACATCCCAGTTCACAACAGTGATACTACAGCTAGCACTATTACCAGCAAAATACTGCAGCATTTCTTTTATTAGAGAGATATGGAAAACCAAAATCACACAGACTGTCATGGCTTTTATCAAGGCAAAGCTGAACGTGGGTTCTCATTGGGCAAGGGTGTATTAGATTATGAGCCCAATCGGAAGGTCATCATCCCTTTCTCCTAGAAAATAACTTCTGGATCATTACATTTAATTCCTAAAATGTAAAATTCTTAAAGAAATTAGGTTGTTTTTTTTTTTCTCATGGGGCTGACAAAAATCATATGACATATTTTGGATTTTAATTTAGGTGCTGATCATATGAGTGATTAAGCAAACAGAAAATTGAAGTAGAACAAATAATACACTCCCTTCTAATTTACCACTGTTTATCTAGAAAATAAAATCATTGAGTAAAAAGTAACAAGGGTTCAGTGAAAATAAATCTTGTAGGCAATCCTGAATATTAAAATCCCAATGTATCTCCTCTGTTTTCTTCATGCACAAGTTTCATAATGCCACCAATGTTGGAAACTAAGTCCTCCAATGACTTGAAGCTGGCACAGAAAATTAAGCAGTGGGGCAGTCCTGAGGCACTGATCCTCAAGGCAGGGCTGCCTTCAGCACACAGGTCCAGTATTGGCAAATAAAAGACACACCACAGATCCACCAGGTAGTAAACCCTGCTTTAGGATGCTCAAAAATATAGCCAAGTGATGCAGAGCACTGAAATGATGCAAAGCCATTTTGGGAGCTCAAGCTTATTGAAACATTTCTGAAAAGACAACTTTTCCCTAGCAGACTCAATAGTGGTGTGTGCATCGTTTCCCTGTCATCCATCATAACATCGAGGCAAATGAAGCCATTTGAGGAATGGCAACAAGCATTATCTGGAAGAACGGTTTTATAGAGAAAGGTTAAAAGAAATTAATACATCCAGTTTTGTTAAATCAGAGGTAGATGGAGGCATGTCTCCAGCCAGCAAATGCTTAAGTAATGCAAACCTTAAGGATGGAAAGGAAATACTTAAGCTTATACATATGGGAACAAACAGGAATAAATGAAAAGAGGGCGGGGAAAGACTGAATATCAGAAAATCTTGTTGGTAGTGAAGAGCAGAGCCTGTGCAAATTTTTCAGAGGAATTTTTAAAGTTATTTAAAAATAATTTGAAAAACACTAACAAGCTACTAGGAGTAAGTCCGTATTAGTAGAAGAGTTGATTGGATTACATGACAGCCATCTCTATCTCCATTTCTTCCTTTGCTTGGTTTATCTTCTACCAATTAACAATGTACAACATTTGGTAAAAGAAAAATAAAGTAACCTGAGGCACATTCATGACAGAAATCTCAGCGCTGATTTAAGAGAGTTCATGTGCTCCCAGATCCTGAGAAATGGACCCCACAAAAATTTCTCATTTATTTGAGTGCAACATCACTTGGATTTGATCCACGTCCCAAAGAGGTAACTCCCTGCAGTAGAAACAAGATGGTTCAAACAATGGATTATTGCTCTTGGAGTCTGTCAGGCAGATAATCTCTAGCGAGTACCAGCAGTTGAAGAGGTTACAGCTTCTAACTAACCAGACTGACACTCTCCCAGAAATTTCTGCTTCCATACCAAGGTGGCAGAAACCACATACCTGTATTTTGGCAGTTCTGGTTCCTTGCCGAGAAAAAAGAAAAGACTATAAACTATCAACAAAGACACCTTACATGATAATTGAATGCTGGCACTTTGGCATGCTTAGGAGGAATACTTTTAAACTACCACAGCTCAGTAAATGTAGTAGCCTTTAGGAACACACCTTTTCACCGACCACCACACTCTTCTGGTGTTAACTTTACTCTGTTCTAGCAGTCATGCTAGCAAAGCTGTCAGTGGCTGCAGGGATCAGAGTACAGCTCCCCTTTTCAAAGTCTTTCTGATGTGTTCTCCTGTAGCACAGGGCATTTCTTCATCTGATGAGTCAGCTGTTGAACTTTAGTGTCTAATAATTTACATAATATCTGTTTATGAACACAAATACATTTCCGTAAGAACTATATTCTACGTCTTGTCCTAGTTTACGATAAGAAGCTTTTTTCCCAGTATAAATCAACATGCTCAAGCAATACCGCAGTACCCAAATGTTAATATTTATAAGCACTGCATGTATAAACGAAGCAACTTGAAGAGTCTCAAATATGTATGAAATAATATAACCCAGATTAAAGCAGAAATAAATTAATGGAATGCTTTTTTGCTTTATCATTTACAGACATTGGACCATATTGTATTGGTTTTTTCTGCACAGAAAACAGTGGGAGTTCTGGACAAAGATGAAAGGGAGAATATGTACTATGCGCTGTTTGTTTTCTACTCATCCTGTAATATCTTTTTCAAAAGACATTCTGTATTTAGAACAAATAAAAACTACCCATATTTTAATGCTGTAAGGTTGAAGATTCATAGATACCATAACTGTAGGACTCATGGTTCTTCTCTCATTTATATCATGGCCTTTTTTTTAATAGCACAGTTGGCATTTCCATTTTTACTTCAAGGCAGATTTTGCCATGCTTACATCTTAGTTTCATTAGAGTTCCCATTCATTTTAGTGGGTAGGATGTTCTACAGCATGAATTACGAGAAAGTCTGGCTGCTTGGTTGTGCAATACTGGATTTGAAATACGAGAAATAGAAAATAACTGACATCTTCTTCCATTAGAGTAATGCATGTACAGCAGAAACCCAGTTAGGAAGGTAAAATCAAGATCATACAGGGTCCACTGTAATAAGAAAGCATCACCAACTGCTGTTTGTCTTTCTGAGTTATTAGGTTTGATCGTGCTCTTTGATGTATATACCTATCCCCCACAGAAGTCAACATGTGGGCTTCTGCTCACAGCAGTGATCGAGCTTTACATTTATTGTGGTTTGGGTGGTTCTGAGAACTATGAACAGAGACTCATGCTCATAAATCACTGATTTGTATATACCCATTTTCAATGCAGTACTCAAAAGATTATGAAACTTTGAAAGATTAGTAATTACACAGAAGCCTTTGGTTCCTTCTCACATGTCTCCCCGAAACGATCACTACTGCTGGTAAAGGTTTCGACCCAGTACTTCTAACTTTCCATTTCCCCCTTGAAAATAAACCTAGTTGATACTGTGGCCATAGTTCAACGAAACAACCATATCCAGACTTTCGAGGTGTCTTCGGGGAATTCTAACAATAAAGAACAGTGTATGTTACGACTCTGTAAGAGCCATAACAAACGTTACTATTTTTAGTTAGGCTGTCAGTCCCTTAGAGACTCTGGATTTATTACACTACCAAGATGTGTTATGCTGTTGTGACAGATGAAACTCAATGATGTGTTCAACCGCTTCAAACCCAGTGTGATGTGTTGATCAGGTGGTAAAATGAGCAGTTAGGAATGGCACGTGGGTGCATACAGGTTTTTTATTCTAAAAAGCTAAGGCAGTTTTTCAGTGAACAGACTGTACTACAGACGTTTCCTTCTGATACTTTATCCAAGATGACTTTGGGACTATCAGTCTTGGACAGACAATACCCAGTTCACATCCCTTACTGGGAGCATCACCACATCGCACATCTGGCATCACAGCTTCTGCCAGCACTGGTTCCATGGACCCATTTCCCCGTGTAACCTCCTGACAGATACCAACCTCATATATATAACAATGTGCCTTCTCCCCCACTGCAAACTCACTCCATGCGTTCCCAAAGGCCTTATGGCCACGCATGTCACGCAAACAGGTAGTGATAGGTACATGTCTTCCCTCAACAGCGGCAGACGTGTGGTGTCACTTCCTGACTCCAGCACAGGGCCTTACCGCGCCTCGGGCGTGCAAAACCTCCCTATCCTCCGGTTCTACTGCGGCCGAGGGTGCTGTGCCGACAGGACCGGCCCAGCACAGCAGCTGGTGTGGGGGCAATTCCCGCAGCGTGAGGGCTATCGACACCCCTTCCGCACAATACTCCGGGCCTCCACCAAGGAGGATAAGACACGGGAAAAGGGCAGGAACACCGGAGAGAAACGCCCCCGTCTCTCCAGCGAGGCCGCGGGGCGCCGCGCAGAAAGGGACGTGCCCGCCCGCCGCCATCTTGGACACGGCTGGGAGAAGCCCCGGCAGCCTCCGCAGAGAAACAACAGCGTCCCCCGGCCCTCCCACAGACGGGGAGAAGAGAGCGCTAAAGAGGCGGAGTAACCCCACCGCGAACAGCCGGGCTTACAGAAGATCTAAAATCAGATTTCAAAAAAAAAAATTTAAAAAAAATTAAACCAAACCGCCCTATCGGCCAGCCCTGCGCCCAGAACAGGCAAGCTGAGGGGAAGGGCAGCCTGCCCGCACTTAAAATGGCACCTGCCCTCCGCCCTCCCGCGCCGGGGGCGTGGCCTCGCCGGGGGGCGTGGCGGCCCGTGACACGCGCGTCAGGAGCCGCAGCGCGCGCTCGCGGGGGTGTCGGCCCCGCCCCTCCGCGCCCC
>VYZT01033740.1:13521-28402 GCA_013400735.1 Pomatostomus ruficeps | reverse complement strand
GGGGGGCGGCTGGGGAGGCGCCCCCGGGTCGCCGCCCCTTGTCCCGCATCCCGGCGGCTCCGGTGTCCCGCCGGCTCCCGCATCCCTCCGGCTCCCGCTGCGCTGCGTGTGCGGGGAGTCGCGGCGCTGTCTCCCCCGCCCCGCCGGCGCGGCTGCCGGGGTGCGGGTCTGTGTCTTAGTCCATGTGAGTGTATGTGTGTGCCGCGGACGTTTCGCGCGGGGTTCTCCTCCCCGACAGTGGCGGAGATGGGGATGGGGCTGGAGCTGCCCTTTAAATAGGGGAAAGGGAAATAAATAAATAAAATAGAAGGCTTTCTCGCGTTGAGCTGGTTTCCCTGCGGCAGGCTTCCAGCAGGAGACGAAGCCAAGCCAAACAGACGGGCGAAGCTGCATAAGAAGGGGCAGGAATGCACGTTTTTGCATGGATTGGATTTTGATCCCTCACCAAATGACAGTGGGACTTCCCTTCTCCTCCCCGAACTTTTGACAGGTGTCCGGAGCCTTCGCGGGGTCGATGGCGTTTTCTCCGAACTTTATAAAGTCCCTGTCTGACTTTCCCTAACTTGTAGTGTCTATGATTTTGGCATGAAGTCTTTTCATTTTGGTTTAACAAAGAAAAAAAGCCCCGAGCGAAACACTTGAGCATAATCTGTAGCATTGCTGAGAACGGCTTTCAGGCATTTCCAAGGTGCAGGCTCCTAGTCTACTTGAAAGCATGGCTGTGTGGCAGCGTTAAAAAGCAGCAGGTAAATATAATGTATTACAGAAGTAGGTGAAACAGATTTACTTTGGCTGGACAGGAGAATTTGCTTTCCAGGCAAGTTGCTGCACCAGAGGAGGGAGGAGATTGAGGTCTGACAGGAAGAAATGGAGTAAGAATAAAAAAAAAAAGTAAGAAATAAAAAGGGTATGGAGTAGAAGCTTAGCGAGGAGGGACTAGTCATGTGCCTAGACCAGACTTGAGGAAAGAAATACATCCTAATAATACATGTGTAAGAAAAAATGTAGATATGCCTTTCTAAAGAAGGGCTCTATTTCAGTCATTTCCTATAGCTTCTTTTTACAAATATGGTGATGTATTAAGGTGATTAAAAACCCCAATCAGTTGTTGCACAGTCAGTCTTGTTCACTTGACTTTGTCTGCGGGGAATGTAACATTTAGAAAACAGTGTGAGTATGGTCACATATCCTTAGAGTGATCAGAATGGGGTGAGTTTGTCAGTGTGGCCTGTAGTGTCTTAAGGTACTGAAATGAATTCAAATGCTTGAGAAATTCCTATTTTTAACTCTAATTGTGATCGCATGCCTTCACAGGTAATAAGTTACCTATGTTTATAAGCTTTGTCAGCGATGTAATATACTGGTATGATGGAATTGATTCATGCCCTAAAAGTTGTGACAGCTGGGGCCATGGTCTGGCTTGGTTCATTTGTGAAGAAGATAGTGGGATTTCTTCTGTATGTACTTCCTTGGCTTTCCTAAATAAACAAAGGCAGTCTTAGATTCACAGAGTTTGAACAGATATGATTGAAGCCCTTCAAGGAAATTGAATAGTTTGTACAGATAACGTTTCCTTCTATTTATACAGTCTATTACTTAAAACTTATCCCAGTAACGCATCTGTCATTTTCAAAAGCTGAATTTGTTTCTCAAATAGAACATGGATTTCTTTTAGTCTTCAAATATCTGACATTAGCTTTTCTTGCCAAGTGTTCTGCTGCTTAGTGTAGTCTATCAGTAGTACATATAAGGCCACTAATAAGTGTTTCTTTGGTATTTGTTTGGGTTTTTTCTTAATTATTCATCTTTTATGGACTCTTGAGCAGACTTCATTGGCAATCTGCATTTGTGGATCACATGTTGGAAAGTGTTGTCCTGCAGTCTTTCTTTTGCTGAGTGCAATGACTATTTAAAGCCTGGATTAAAACAAAAGCAAAATAAAACATAAACCAAAGAATAGTTTTAAAGTAAGACCAAGATTAAAGGGACTTGTGAGATCTAGTCCCACTGATCTTAAGCTACAATATAAGTGCCAGTCTGCAAGAGGCGGTGACTGAGCACAGGAAAGGAAGAACCACTTTGGACAGTGGGCCTTTAGACAAAGATGGGAGCTCAAAATGAAACTGTAGTTGAGAAGAAGGGAGGGGAGGGTGTTCAGGCTCTGTCCTTAAGTGCCTTAGCTTTTACCAGGTTGCGTCAAGTTAAATGTAGTAAGGCACAGTTTAAAAATAATAATCAAGAAGCAGGGAAGTAGCTAGGAATATCCTTTTCATCTCCCAAATGTGGGCATACATTTTTCACTACAGCTGCAGGAAGGAAGCTGTGGAGAGGGATTGGGGCTGAGTTGTGCATTGTTGCTCCTGAGCACTGCTGAATTGAAGGTGACTAAAGTAAGACACAGTGCAGTGTGTCTGTCCTTCAGAGAAGTTGCTACAGAAAAAACTTGACAGAAACAAGTACCAGGTGAACAGTGTTAGAAGAATAGATCAGAATAGGACAAAAGGAAGTGAAAAATGAATGTGGAGGACACTCTTTTCCTCTTTCCTTGCATATACATGAGGAGAAACTGGGGGAATGATGGAGCTGATGGAGAGAAAATTATGCTGGCTTCATGTGGAGAAGGACCAGCAAGCAGTTCTTTATGGATGAAGCTGTCACAAGTAGAAAGAAGATTGTTGCTGCAGTATTCTAGATAGATATGACTGCTTCTAGGACCCAATCTTAGTTAAGGAGTTTGAGGGGGGGAAAATGTAACATAAACATCTTTGCCTAAAGGCAAGAAGCAAAACTGAAATAGTTTGTGTGTTCTAGCTGTAAATCAAAGTCTTGAGAAACTGTGACACTACTGTACGCTCTCTCTGTGCTAGAGAAATAGAACTTGTGGAAATTATCTGGTATCTGAACAGGTAGCAGAGCAGAGAAAACTGCATATGAACCAGCCAGAAAACCTTAAGCATCAGCTTCAGACTAAACACTGATATGTGACTTTTCTTTTTTTTTTGTGCTTGGCTGGGTCCTCAGTGCCCATGTATTTCTGAGGAATGAGTAAGACTGAGAAAGTTGTAAAATTTTATGTTTGTTTTTTTTCACTTAAGAAATCTGTGAACCATTGCAAAAGAATGACATGACAGGAAAAAATTTCAGTCTCAAAGAGCCTCTTGCTATTTAGGAGGGGCAAAATTTGAGTTTCTTTGGCAAATATATATGATTTTCAGGATTTTTGTAAGGCTTATCCATTTCTAGTGTAATTACTACATTCTCTATTGCCACATAGATTGAGGACAGCTATCAGTTTGTTTGGTGTTTTGGGGTTTGTTTTGTTTTGGGGTTTTTTTGCGGGGAGAAGGGAACACAACATACACAGAATAACCTTCTGGGTTTTAGGTTGCTGGGAGCCACAGTAATGCCATGGTAAGTAAAGTGTTTTGGAGACAAATGTCTAACATGTGGATTCTTTCTTACCGGAACTATTTTGTGTTGGTTCCCTTATTTATATACATTTATATTTATTTATATATATTTTAGAAAATCTTCGCTTTGTACAACTAATTTTTTTTAAAAAAATCCCTTTATTTGGCCAGCTGACTGAAAGCCTGTTGAGACTACTTTGATAGTTCTCTTACCTACCTATCTACTTACAAGATAAGTACAGATAGAGCAAGGTTGATATTTAGGCTATGTTCCATCCCTGACTGTAATTTTTGAAGTTACATCTTAGTGCTGGATCTGGGAAAAATTTCTGTTTAAACATCTACATTATGATACCAAATAGACCAGTGAAAATAGGACTTTTTTTTCCCCTAATGCTTGATGTATTCTCTTCTAGCTTCCTAGAAACTAAGTTAGTTACTGAGTGTAAGTGGGATATTGTCATCAGAGCAGTGCACTGATATGGTGAAGTTCTGGTTCTATTTCTGTCATTCTTTCTAATCTCAGACAAGTAACTTTTCTTTTTTGTTTTTTACTGATACCTAAAATAGCAAACCAGGGTATTTCATATGAGTATCAAAACTGGATTAATGTTGGAAGATGATTGGGAGAAAGCTTATATGTTTAAAATAGTATTATAAAAAGTCTCTTCACATATACTGCTTGTTTTTCATATCCTGCTGTCAGAACTAATCTACAGCATGCCACCATTTACTTTTATGCTAGTGTTTTGACCCTGATTTAAATCAAAATGTGACTCAGAAAGAATGACCTCAATCAAACTGAAAACACTCCAGCAGTTGAAGTAGCACATCAGAATCATGAAGAGTGAGAGGAAAACACAGTGGATAAAAATTGACCGTGCTATCTCACTGTAGTTTTGAAACTTAAGTGTGGGACAGCTGATTAGGTTTGCACTGTGTATTTGCTCTTGTGAATGAAAAATACTGACCATGTGCTTGGATTGAATAGTCTGTCTTGCTTGGGAAATCTTTGGACTAAAATAAAGGAAAATTTTTACTGCAGTGGACAGGAAGTTGAGACCCCATATTCTCCATGACCTTCAGTGTAATCTTGAAGTGGATGTTATTCCCTCCCTGCACCTCTTTCTCCCTCACTGGTGTTCAATTGTATTACACCTGTGAAGCAGACTGGGGTCCCCTCACCTGTCGAGGTCCATTGAAGGATGGTGTGCTCAGTTCAGGGCCTTGGATTGTCATCTCTTGAAGAAACTTGCTGTGGATTTGTGAAGTGCCTAATATGATGAAATCCCACCAGAGTTTGCAGAAGTTGATAGGCTTTGAATTATTTAAAGCTTTCAGTTGTGATTTTTTTGTGAATGATCATGATATGGATTACTCTGAGTCGTTTGGATGTATTTGTGCATGTTAAAATCTTCAGCTGTTTGTGGTAAAGCTTGGACATTTGCTGTGTGTCACTTTATTTCAAAGCCTACCCAGTTTTACACTGCTTAAAGGGATATGCATTATGGTTCCACGGTGTGATTTACTGAGTCTGTAAGTTCAAAGCATCTTTTCAAACAGTAAGCTTGGTAAATGACCTGGGAGTCTGACAGTGAATGGTGGATGCTGTGGTTCATGCATAACGAGCAGTAAAAGTTATGTGATTGAAGCACAGGCTAGAACCAGTTTGGTTTGTTCCTGTGTTTGTGGGCTCGGCAAGAACAGAAGTCTGTAATGATCTCTTCTATTTCTCTTGCTCGTGCCTTCTGTCCAGTGTTGCACCCCTGACATTGTCAGCCTACAGCATGAACTTACCTGGGTATAACAGGAGCTCAAGAAAGCGTCTTTTTTTTTTTTTTTTTGTCTAAAAGACAGCAGTTGATTTAAATTTCCATTTTACATAGTAATAATTGGAACTGGACAGAGTAATACCTTGAGCAACCTCCTCAAACTGGATCCTCTCTGATGAGGTGACTGGGGTGGAGCCTCTGGGGCCACTTCCAACCCGCATTATTCTGTTGTTTCAAAAGTTGAGCGCAATTGGTCCTTACAATGGAAGCAACTGATTTGATCCATTCACACTGTGGGAGTCACCAAACTTGAGTGTGAACTACAGTTACTTTAAAAATAATTCCTATTTTTCAAAAAATTTGTGTTAGTATTTCAGCATATTTAACTATTTCTATCAAGACAGAGGATGCAGAATTTCTTCTTGCATAGGGAGAAACTAAAGGAACCAGTGACCATTAGAGCGAAATACTTCCAGTTTATCTTTCTAGTCATAAATACAGACAAAGAATAGTCTTGTGTCAGATATGGGTTTCTTAGAGGCAGCTGTTAAAATCTTAATGGAGTGCAGGATTGTTGTGTAGTTTTGTTGTCTCAACTGTCCTCATGGAATAATTAGTGATTTACTGACTGCAGCAAGGATGTGATGAAGCATTTGCATTTAACGTTTTTGAAATATGGTTTTAACATTTTCTCATCAGCAGTCTTGGATAACTTTTGCTTTGGAATATTAAAGGGACTAAACTAGGATCATCTCTCTCTCTCTCTCTCTCTCTCTCTTTTTGAAAACCTTGGATGTAACGGGGAAATAGCAAAGAGCTGAAGGATTGCCATGTAATTCTGATCTCGGTAAAGGAGGAGAAAGTAGAGGTGTTTCACTAGTTTCACATTTTCCTGCTACAATTACCAGATTGATCTTCTCACTAAGACTATCATAGATGCATTTTTAATGCCTCTTCTCCTACTGCCTGGCATAGCTAGTGGCAGAGAACCAGCTGAGAACAGGAGTTTGCTGTCCTTATCAAACTGGTTTCAGAGATACCTGAGTGAAATTTAGTGGAAGGAGGTGTACAGGAAATGAAACTACATATGTAACAGCTCCTTCTGTCTCTGTACTCTATGAAGCTACAAAGTGTTATTTAATAGAACTGTTCAGCTGACTCTAATGCAACATGCTTAGTTTTTTTAAGTTATTTCATCCGTGGATCCATTAACTATTCTTCATAAAGAAGTTTGTCTTAGCAATGTTCTTAAGGGTTACCTGAGGGTTTTTTCCAGTTGAACACCTAGATCTGTGTTGGACTGTATGGATTTGGTGTAATAGGATGTGCGTGGACTTTTTAAAGTTACTTTAACATCATATTAGCTGTGCTTCCTCACTTAAACAACTTTAGAAAACCCAACCCTATAACCAAGGGTTGTCTGGGATTTTTTAAAGTTTAACAGATTAAAACACCATTTGAGGGAGTGATGATAGGAGACAAAGTTGTAGAGAAGCATGGTACCAATTTAAGTAGTTTGAAACACTTATTTCCTAATAAGTGTTAACTAAACCTAATGTAATACGTTAAATGAATTTAAAGACTGGTTATCTGAAGCTTGTAAATAAATATTAAATAATCTAGAAACACAGTAGAAGTCTTAGTGAATCAGTGATTTACACCGACATAGTGTACAAGTATTTATAGGTGGAATTTGTAGATAATGATAAAAACTATCCAGGCAGCTAGATAAACTGCAGCATGTGTGGTTTTGGTTTATTCCCAGCAGTGGTTCATGCTCTACCTCAGAGGCTGGCTACAACAAGCTCTTCTTGGCTCTATTCTGGGACCTGTCCTGCTTCATATCTTTGTCACTGATCTGGAGTTGGAATGTACCAATGCTCAAGGGCACATCTGCATTTTGGAGAGATCTGAGCAGGACAGAACAATGTGCTGACAGGACCTTCATGAAATCCAGAAAGGACAAATGGAAAACACTTTATATGGGACAGAATAACCACCTGCAGGGAATACAACCTGGAAATGCTATACATGAGTCAGCAATGTACCCTGGCAACCTACAGGAGTGTAGCCACTGGTCTGAACAAAGTGATTATTCCTGTTTACTCAGCACTTAATAGACCACACCTAAACCACTGTGTCCGGTTTTTCTCTCTGCCATCCCACTGGAAGTCTGCAAGGATGTGCATGACCTATGAATGGAGAGTGAGGGACCCATGGTGATAATGCTTTGGAGGGATCTTGTGGCAGCATGCCAGAATCAAAGTAGTTTATGGAGGAAAATTCTCTCCACACAGAGATGCATGGCAGGGGCCTGAGAGACAGTGGTCGTAAAGTGAAACAGGGAAAGTTTGTTTTGTGCCAGGAGATGCTGCTCTGTGATGATCTGAGTAAGAGAGGCACTGGGACGCTAAAAAATAACATTGAAAATTTTATTTATTACAGCTAATCGTATAAAGAGAGAATAATATAGATAATCTTTGGTACTGCACAGTTCAGGGTTCCCAGCACCAAAAGAGATCAAACAGACCTTCAAATAGTCCTTTTGCAACACACTGTGCAGACCCCATCCATAGAAGCATTACCCCATGTTGTTCTGTTGCTGGGTTTCCTTGCAAGAAGACAAGTCTATTCATAATTTTTGCTGTCAGGTAGAAAGAATGCTCACATTGGACCTTCCATCTGCACTTTCAGATAAAGCAAGGCCACCTAGGAGGCACAATAGCTGGTGGAGTTGGCTGCAGCTTCTCTGTTTCAGAGGGCTGTCTGGGCTGCCCCTGCAGCCAGGGAGTACCTGCTGCATGGGCCTGAGGGCCAGCCCGGACATGCAGCCCAGCACAGGCGTGGGTCTGCTCAGCTGGGCTCCTGCATGGATCACTGACTCCTCCATCTGTCATGGTCTTCCGGTCAGGATGGCTATGATCTTCTGGCTTGACTTAATGAGTCTCTTTCATCACGAGGATGATCAGGCATTGAAACAGGTTCTCTAGAGAGGTTGTGGTATCTCTGACCTTGGAGGTTTTCAGGGCCCAGCTAAATGACAGCCTGAGCAACATCATCCAAATTCAGCATTCATTGTACTTCTGCAGAAGGTTGAGCTGGTTTGTTCCACCCTCAAATTCCCGTCTCTGGATTTTCTGTCTCCCTTGTGATCTTAAAACTTGGTTGGAGCTTGCAGTAGTTTGGTTGCAACTGATGGGAATATCTGTAAGGCAAGAGGAGTCTGACTTCCCATGTAACTGTGGTGAAGTCGGTGCTATGGTAATAGTAATTTAGATATAATTTAGGTAGAAGCAGAGTTGTAATTGCACTAGGAAGCTTCATGGGTTACTGCATCACTAAAAAAGTGTGATCATAGGTATAAACAAGACCCTGTCAACCATTCCTTATTTCTGCAATCATGGATCATGTAAGCTTTATTTGTCCCCTAGTTTTTGTTCTTTCTCTTGAAAAATTTGTTTCAACATGAGTATTCATATCCCATCTTTGATGTGAAGCATAATACAGCTATTAGTTTTCAACTTTGCCAGCTGCTGGCAATATTACAGTACATTGAATTGTGGTTTATATGTTAATATACAAGATGTGTTAAAGTAATACTTAGCAATCTGTGCAGCTAATATGTCTGTGGAAATACTGAGAGATTTGGGTATTTAATGTTGCAAAGTTTTTGACTATTCCTTTCTTGCGGTAGAGGGCATGGAGTACTTGGTCCCTACTAGAAACCATTTCCTTCTGGTGTGTTTGATTTGGTATTCTGAACCTGTGTGTAACTTCAATCTGTGGAGCCAGCAACAGGCAGGTTAGAGGTACCAGAAATTACCATTATCTAGTGTGTACTAGGAAGCACTGAGGCTACTCTTGCCCTGTAAGTGTAAGAGGGTAATGAAGGTATGTATGTGTGTAACTTCTATGTTTTGATATAGCTACTTTTATGTTATCAGATACCTTGTCAGTTGCCTGTTGTGTAGCTTAATTAGGACAGGATGTTCCCAAATAGCTTTGGCTGTCCTGTGTCTTCCAAAATAATCAAAAGTTTATTAAATTCCTTGTTTTGGGAGAAATGTGATTACATTTGATGCTGAAGGAAAGATGGTTGTCATTGGTAGAGACTGAATCTTCATAGGTGAAGTCACTCTGCCAATCAGTACTACTGAATATCATTATCTGATGGAGAAAAGACTGAAATGAACTTCCAGTTCATCAGGGAGAATCTGATCAGAGCAGTACTTGATGAGTGCCGTGAATTTTTCCTTTGATTAAGTGAAATTTCCCTAGGGAAAAAGACTAGAGTAAGGATCTCAGAGATTGAATAAAACATTTATTTATTTATTTAGCATTATTTAATTGTGCTTTAAAAATACCCGCTTTGTGAAAAAAGACCCCCCTAATGTTGGATTTAACAAAGGTGTGCCTATTTAGGTCAAGACTGGATACTAGGCATATCAAAGTAGAAATGAGAGGTGAAGTATTTTTGAGTGAAAACTTGTCTTAGGAGGCAACTTAGTGATGAGAGGTTGTTGCAATCTTCAAAGTAGAGTTGGATGTCTCTCCATTACATATTCTGTCTCTAAGCCTAAGGGTTGGGAATTATTGGGTGAAATCATGATCTGTGTTGCACAGGGTATCAACTTAGATCATCACAGCTGTTTGTAATACAAAGAGTCTGACCAGAAGAAATTGGGTTTTTTACTTCTGAGGGGTAACTGCTTCCAAGGTATTATTGTAGGTAGCTAGATAGCATTGCTGCAAGCATTTCATTTCCATGCGCTTACTTGCACCTTCAATTTCTTATTAATGTTTTCGGAGTGCTCCCCCCCAAACTGAAATTCACCTGTTTTGTTTCATTCTTTTTGCTCTGTGTTTTATCTTCCTTCAAAACTTTCAGCAGTTCTTCTCCACCCATTTCTGTTCTGGTTTTATCAGACCTTGCAGCCAGCTTTTTCCTGCTGGTCTGTGTTCCACATGGCAAGTCAACAGACTGCTGTGCTCAGCAATCAATAAGCAGTGTTACTTCCACATCATTAACACCACGGCTTTAACATCAGACCTTTTCTACCTTTTCCTGGCCTTTGTTTGTTGTATTTATAAACTTCATATGGTAGCTGAACAAGCATTATCTTGCCACTATTTTTTTACTTGTCCTCAGGCTTAATAGCTGTTTCCAGTGGACACTTGAGTGTTGCCATGTGAGCACAGGAGGGGCGGTGATACTGTGCTCCTCCCTCCCAGTGATACTTCTCTCCAGTAACTTGGTGTTAACCACGTCGCAAGTGTTACACAACAAGATCTAAACAATTGTTGTCCACATACCCTTGTTGTTCTAAAAATTCATGCAGTTCCACCCTGACCAAGAAAAAAAGGGAGGGAGGAAAAATCAGGGCAGGGAGGAGAGCAGAACTCTCACTTAGTAGACTACTGTTTCTGTGCTGTAAGATGAGTGATAGAAAACATCCTCTGTAGTAGGTGGCAAGGTAGGAATAAGGATGGAAAACTGAGCAGTGTCCGCTGCAGAGCATAAGCTGTAGCTTTTACCTTATTGCATTCACATTGCTGGCAAGACATTTTGATGTCAGGGGGTATCTGCCTGGCTCTGTCACCTTCCTGTTCTGTGGAGGGTTTTTTGGAAACTCTGAAAATTGCATCTTCCTTCCTCTTTTCTATGGTGTGGCGAACAATGCTTGATCTCTGTCTGTGTTTATTAATGTCCTTAATCATCCTGGATGTACCTTTTAGGTACATCCAGGTCTTTCCACTGTGTCAACACAACCCATTTTTTTTTGAGTAAGTGGGGGTCTGTTCAGCAGTTCATTTCGTAAGAATATCAGTTTGGAAGACTGATGTTAATGGTAATAGCTAAAATTATTGTCATTCAATGCATTGTTCTCCTGAGGCTCCAGAAGCCATGAACTGATTGCCATTTCTGGCAAGCTACATATTAAATGTTTCTATATGTGAAAATGATTGGGATTCCATTTAAGTCCATGTTATCTTTTTGCACATCAGTTTTCAGTGCTACAGGAGTAGTAAAACTGCCACAATGAAAAGTTTCTGATCTAAAACTTGAGAAATTGAGAGAAATCCTTAAGAGTAGTTTGGAGGGACTGTTGTTTTTCCTCTTTCATTGCAGGACAACTTATCTTGGTTTTGAGGGTAGTTCTGATTAAGTCTATGTCTGTACAAACTCAATAACAATACATATATAAGTGTATAACTTAATTTAACATATTGAAATTTTAAAATTACTGTCATTAGAAAGAAAGCCACATTTTGTATGGCCCAAAGCCCGAAGAAAAGGATGCTATTTGCAGATGTTTGCTTTCTCTTTAGCTTCCTTTTAAATTTTTCACTCTTTAAATGATTTCTGAGAAGTTTCCATGAGTGTCGGGAGTATTGTTCTCTTTGGCTTAAAAATAGCTTGCACTAAAGTTTTTCTCCTGCTGAGAGAATTATTTCTCTATTTCTCCTTTTTATTTATTTTTTTTAAGATTTATTTTAAAGTAAGTTTTCTCATTCACACCCCTATATGAATGGAATCAAGTACTATTTCCTGAGAAGCATTTTGGAGCCAGGAAATAAATATCTTCGGAGGAACAAATGAAATTACTGAGAAGTTTAAAAGTAAAGCACCAACTTAAAGCATCTGACAGCTTTAAAAGGAGTATTTTGATGGTTTTTTCAAGTGAAGTTTAATGATCTTTATTGCTATGACCTGAAATCCACCATTTTGGCCAATAGCAGACAATTTTTAAAATTCATTACAAAAAACTGGATGAAAATAAAAATTGCTTTAGTTGAAGTGGATGGAAATGCACATTTCTGTAAGGTGGAAATACAGGCTGAATACAGCATAAGCATCTGAGAATAAAGGTATTTGAATAATGTGTGTTTTTTGTGTGTGTGTCAATCTGAAATCATCTAATGTAATTTTATTAGGAAAATAACTAAATAAAAGATTGTTAGGCATTGTACATGTTACTTTCAGTGAGCTTTTCTGGTTCTATGTATGTTTGTATAGTTTTATTGCAAGCATATATCTGTTACAGAACTCGTCCAATCAGTGTTAACTGTAAATGAAACCTTTAAGCAGTTGCAGTGTCTTCTGAAACATGAAATGTTGTGAGCCAGATGTGTGAGCAGTGGCTTCAGGGTGGGGACCCACTTTCTTCCCTTCTCAGTCTAAGCAGTAGCTTCATTGTCTGTCTGGAGCCTGTGTTCTGAATCAGAATCATGCTGTCACTTTGTTTTGTGGCTAGCTTTAAAAACTGAATTTGTGACTGAATTCCTAAAAATCTGCGTCAGTCTTACGAAGGGAAAAAGAGATGAGTGGATGAGCGCAATGTGACAGCTCTTCTTACTAGGGAAGGGCCTTGCTATGTTAAGAAACTTGTCTTTTATCTGGAGGCAGAAATGGCACAAAAGTAAGTTAGTGAAAGATTATATGCAGACTTAGTTGGGTGTCAGTGACATGCTCAATTTGTGCTGTTGTGTGCAGTAAAATACGAATCATTTGACTTTTTTCCCCCCATTGTGAAATAGTAGTGTGCTCAGGTATTGGAGTGCAAGTGATCTACTGTCTCTTTAGCTTGTATTAACTTGGGCATAGGTTGGTGCAGATGAACTTACTCGAATATGTATTGTGTAAAGTCAGAAATTCCTTTTTAATCAGTAGTACAAAATGAGGGTTTTGATGAAGATTCTTTTTGTTATTTAGCTTAATGTGTTGCTTTTTCATTTCACATGATGATTAAAGTACATTATCTAGGAATAGTTCTATTTCAAATCTAATGTATAAACATAAAATACAAATTTGGCCAGTTGTCTTTTTGAGGGATGGTCATTAGAAGTTTTAATAATGAAGAAAGAATAAATATGTTTCTATGTAAAAGGGCTTTTTACACTTCTGTGTAAAAAGTGTGACATTTGTATATGTGATCTTTACTGCATTGTGTGTATTTTCTTTGTTGTGATGGCTTTTCCTGAGGTCTGTTAAAGAATTATTCATGTCCTCTTGTTATGGAGTACTGGAAAATAAACAAGAAAATTGCTTAAGTAAGTGCAAGAGGATTTAGCTGGAAAGCAAGCCTGCTGGCTGGTGATTCTCACTTGCCTGACATTCACTGTCTCATAAGAGAATGACCTTTTACATTTCCAGTGAACAGACACGTGTTGGGATGTAGGAGAAACCCAGGCTGATAACTACACTGACTCTTCCATCTTGGAGAAAAGGCCTTTCTTTAAACAGTTCTATTGTGTTGAACACTAAACTAGGACATGTTTCTTGAGGCTCACCAGACTTTTGTAGACCTGAAGCTGATTAAAATGGTTGCTTGCATTACAGTGTAATACTGTTTTCCCTTATCTGTATGGCATTTTATTTTTTACAATGTAATTTTCCATCCATAATAATTTTATTTTTTCATTCTGTACCCACCTGCCTGTATTCCACATGCTCAGTTTTCCACCGGTCAGGATGATTGAAATTGTGTGACTGTGCGTATGCAGTTAATTCATAGTCAAAGCTTTAAAAATAACTTGTCCCGGTTTAGTTCTGCAGTTTAACCAGTAGAGATACAAATGTAGCAATTACACTTACATAGACAGAAGTGTCATTTAGCATATTGTAATTGGCTCTTGTGGTTATAGTTACCTTGAACTGAGCTTAGTCATTAAGACAAAGAGTTAGAAACTAGACTTTAAAAAAAACCTTAGTGTAAATTAGGAATTATTTAAATAATTGATCTGTCTCTATTTTGGTAATATAGGACACTATTTTCAGAATTTGGAGAAAGTTCGTAGACAAGATGATAAATCCGGCTTATAAGAAAGAAAACTTGTTTAGACAAGGCTTAGGAAAGAAACCGTTCTTGCAAGCATGTAAGAGAATATATAAAGACCATTAACATAAAAATAAATTAATGCACTGTTATTGAGTAGCTGTTCCAGAGCTAAGTTATATTTCAGAATAGTGTTTTTATAAGCATATATGCCAGAATATACTTTCGTATTAAAATGAAGAAATTAACAGTGGCTAAAAAAAAGATAAGTCTGCAAAGCCACCTTAAAAATCAGATCTCAGTCAGAGTAGGCCTCATAACCATGGAGATATTTTTTATTGTTGTGCACCAAGAGCCTTGGCATATTCACTGCTCTTGCATTACATGCAAATTTATTCTGTTTTGTGTAATTCAGTCACAGCTAAAGACTGGTGTTGGCTAAAATAATTTTGATATTCAGTTCTGTTTGCTTTGGAGGTGTGTAGGACTTTAGAATTTTCTTCTTGTTACTTGATGCTTTGTGGGTCTGTATTTTTCTTGTTTTAGCCCCAAACATGAAAGGCTTGGACAAGAGACAGTCAAAATAGGGATGTGTTTGAGCAAGATTTGTCTACTAGCTATATAAACTTGTAAAAAGATGCTGCTTAAAGTCCTTTGAGGATTTAAAGTGGTTTCAGCTACTGTTGGTGTTATATTTGTCATGTTAGGTCATATTAGGTGTTTACCATCAAGCACTCTGATGTTGTTGGAAAGGGCAGGTGTCCTGGGGTGATTTTTACGTTCTGGTTTTTTTTCTCTTTCTTTTTCCTATCATCTGCTTAAGTCCAGGAGTGGGCCCTGTAACCTTGAGCTCGCAAAGAGAAAACCTGGCATGGTTTGTTTTTGTCTCATTGAGATAAAGCACGAGGTTTTTTTTTTCTTT
>VYZT01033736.1:0-15242 GCA_013400735.1 Pomatostomus ruficeps | reverse complement strand
GAAAAAACAGCTCCCAACTCTGAGTTTTCTGGGATCTATTTGTAAATCTNTTTTTCCAGAATTTATCCATAAATTCAGGAAAAAAACAGCTCCCAGCTCTGATTTTTCTGGGATTTATTCCTAAATCCAGGAAAAATCAGCTCCCAACTCTGATTTTTCTGGGATTCATCCCTAAATCCAGGAAAAACCAGCTGCCCGCTCTGATTTTTCCGTGTTTTTCCCTGATTATTCTCTTTATTGAAGTGGTTTCCGGGCAGGATGGGATTTTGGGGTGCTCACTCCTGGGCTGTTTTCACCCCTCTGATGTGGCACCTCTATTTCTGTGGGGTTTTTTAATACATTTAATGAAAATATCAGATTTTTTTTTCCGCTTTCAGGCAGGAATTGTGTCCCAGAACAGGAGCTCTCCCTGTCCCAGGTTAATTAGGGCAGTGCAGGTTAATTATTCTCATTCACCAATGACTCGTGGGTTAAAAAACCACTTGAAATTTGATTTAAATGCTTTATTTTTATTTTTTTTAGGGGCCTGGAGTTCTGGGAGGTGAAGTTCAAGAGCAGAGCTTTCCTTTACCGACAGGTACTGCCCCAAAGTGGAGCTGCCCCTCTAAATTTTGATTATTTGAGCGATTTTGCACCCCTGAGCTGACGTGTGACGCTCACAGGGATCTGCAATCAGCAGGATGAGGATCTGGGCTCTTTTTTTTCACCCATCAGAACCAAAATCTCCCAAATTTGTGCCCAAAATCCTCACAAAACCGCGTGGGAGGACGGAAAAATTGTGGTTTTTCCACAATCTCCCAAATTTGTGCCCAAAATCCTCACAAAACCGCGTGGGAGGACGGAAAAATTGTGGTTTTTCCACAATCTCCCAAATTTGTGCCCAAAATGCTCACAAAACTGCGTGGGAGGATGGAAAAATCGTGGTTTTTCCACAATCTCCGTCCTTGCAGTGGTCAGACTTCCCTTCGGGGGGTTGTTGCTCTGCTTTTTCTGGGAAAAGCTGCTGGAATTTCACTTCCTGGCTTTTGGGAAGAGCTGATCCAGCTGTGCAGCAGCTCCAGCTGCAGGAATTCTCCCTCTGCCACGGAATTCTCCCCTGGAATCTCATGGAAATTATTCCCCCGGGGGTTTTTGCTCTTCCCAACCCGAGGATTCCCCTCATTCCCAGCTCTCCCGGCCCTGGCCACGCTCTGGAGGCAGGGAAGAGGCAGGAAATGATTTATTTTTTGGAGGAGAGGAGGTGTTTTGTGGGAGCAGCAAGGAGCTATTTTTTAAATTCTGTTTTGACAGCCCGAATTTGTGGGGTTTTATCCTCTGGAGGGGAAAAGGGAGTGAGGGAAGGACAAAAAAGTGTTTGGGGACGGCCAAAAATTCGGTGAGAAGGTGCTGTTGTGACAGGAAAATATCGTTGGGGATCATTTGGAGCATTAAAAGGGAAAAATTAGAAGGGAAATTTTAATTAGGGACGATGCAGGGGGATCAGGTGTCCCTGATGTTCGTCCCTCCCAGGGCAGGAGTGGGGTTTGGACACCTCAGCCTCATCCATCCCAAAGTGGAAACCCCACAGATCCAGGATTTCCTCCCTGATCTCACCGCAGCCATCAGCACCCGGGGGTTTTTATTGGAGAAAGAGGTGAAATCACCCCAAAAACTGAACGTGGGTATTTTTTTGCTGAAGCAGAAAGGCACCAAGCCCGTGGATATTTGGGATAAGTGCCATTAATCTGCTTTTTCCTGGCCAATTCCCGGCGTGGAGACATCCAGGCTGAACTCGTGGCACGCGATGACCTCTAGTGAGGGTGGATAAAATAACACAGGGCGAGGATCTGAGAGGTTCTGGGCACCCCAGCACTCGGAATTCCCCTCTGGATAAAACCACCTCGGATTGTTGGAGCTTTCTGAGTGATAAACACCACCAGGCTGCTCAGTGGGCTTTGGTTTATTCGGTTTTTAAATGTTAAAGGGTCACAAACTCGGGCCAGTGATTCATTGCAGTGCTGCCGAGAGGATTTGGGAGAGTTTGGAAAGGTCAGGAATGGAATGAGAGTTTGTTTAGTCCAAGTGAGGGATGGATGTGGCCACCACCCAGGGAGAGCTGGAAATGGGGAACTGGGGAGGGAGAAGTGAGGGTGGAGAGGTGGAAATGGGGAATTGGGGAGGGAGAATTGGAGAGGGAGAATTGGGGATGGAGAACTGGAGGGGGAGAGCTGGAAATGGGGAATTGGAAATGAAGAATTGGGGATGGAGAATTGGAGGGGGAAAACTGGAAATGGAGAATTGGGGATGGAGAATTGGAGGTGAAGAGCTGGAAATGGAGAATTGGAGGTGAAGAGCTGGAAATGGCGAATTGGAAATGAAGAACTGGGGATGGAGAGTTGGAAATGGGGAAATGGGGATGGAGAATTGGGGGTGGAAAATTGGAAATGGAGAATTGGGGAGGGAGAATTCAGGATGGAGAACTGGAGGTGGAGAGTTGAAAATGGGGAATTGGGGAGGGAGAATTGGGGGTGGAAAATTGGAAATGGAGAATTGGGGAGGGAGAATTCAGGATGGGGAACTGGGGATGGAGAACTGGAAATGGGGAATTGGGGATGGAGAATTGAGGAGGAAGAACTGGAGAAGGAGAATTCAGGATGGGGAACTGGTGATGGAGAATTGAGGATGGAGAATCAGAAATGGAGAATCAGAGACAAAGAACCACGTGTGGGGTGCAGGTGGCACTGGCAGCCCCAACTCTTGGCCCTGAGGGAGCAGCTCCCGAGGATCCAGGCGGGATTGTTTTTGAGCCAGGAGGCTGCTGAGGAGGGAGAGGTGTTTGTGCAGGAGGCGAGCGCTGAGTGTGAGATCCCTGCCCACCCGGCAGGTCTGGAACGGCAGCGTGGCGAGGGGAAGCTGGGCCAGGCTCGGCTGTCAAGCTGTGAAATCCCACATCGCTGGTGGGCTGCCCTTGGGGGATTTTATTTTTTTTCCTTTTTTTTGCGTTTCTGAGAGAAAAACCAAACAAAGCCAAGCTCCTGCACAGCCCCCAGGTGGAACCAGGAGGCTGCAGGGAGCCCAGGAGCTGCCTCGGGGCTGCAGTTTCTGAAATAAAACCCAGCTCCTTCCCCCAGGTGAGCACAGCGTTTGCTCCAGGGCACTTCAGAGCAGCTGGAGGTCATTTACATCCTTATGAGCGTCTTCAGTTAAATTAAAGGAATGATTAAAGGAAATGGGGTCGTTTTGCTGTTGGTTTTCCCTTTCCACCAGCGGTGGTCAGTGGAAGATGCCACTGCATGTGGAATGTCACCCCAGCTTGCTGTCACTGCTGGAAAGGGAAAATCAGCTTTTTTTGCAGATTTTGGGGTGGCTGAGGGGCTAAAATGCTCCCTGGGTGAGGTGTTTGATGCCAGAGCAGCCAGAACCAGGATGGGCGAGTCCAGGCTGCGGCCTGAGGCACAAAACGAGGGCCGGGGCCGTTCTTGGCTGCTGCAAAGCAGAATTTCCTGCTCAATATTCCGAGGGCAGCTCCCAAACCGTGTCCCGCGCTGTCCCCAGGTGCGGAGGATGGTCGGGGCCGTTCTTGGCTGCTGCAAAGCAGAATTTCCTGCTCAATCTTCCTCAATAACCGTGTCCCGCGCTGTCCGCAGGTGCGGAGGATGGTCGGGGCGCTGGTGGCCGTGGGCCAGGGGAAGCTGAGCCCGCGCCACATCCAGGAGCTGCTGGAGCTGAGGGACGCTCGGGCCTTCCCCCCTCACGCCATGGCCCCGGCCTCGGGGCTCTTCCTCAAATCCGTGGAGTACAGCCCCGCAGGTGCGTGGGGTTCGGGGAAATCAGGTGGGGTTTTGGAGGGATCATGTCCGAGGGTTTTGTGGGAATCATGTCTGAGGGTTTTTGTGGGGATCAGGTGAGGGTTTTGGGGGGATCAGGTGGGATTTTTTGTGGGAATCACGTCCAAGGGTTTTGTGGGAATCACGTCCGAGGGTTTTGTGGGAATCAGGTGGGGTTTTTGTGGGAATGACATCTGAGGGTTTTTGTGGGAATCATGTGGGGGTTTTGTGGGAATCAGGTGGGGTTTTTGGGGGGATCAGGTGAGGGTTTTGTGGGAATCAGGAGGGGTTCTGTGGGAATCTGGTCTGAGGGTTTTCTGTGAGAATCACGTCTGAGGGTTTCTGTGGGAATCACGTGGGGTTTTGGGGGAATCAGGTAAGGGTTTTGGGGAATCAGATCCAAGGGTTTTTGTGGGAATCACATGGGGTTTTGGGGGAATCAGGTAAGGGTTTTGGGGGGATCATGTCTGAGGGTTTTTGTAGGAATCATGTCCAAGGGTTTTTGTGGGAATCAGGTGGGATTTTTTGTGGGAATCATGTCCGAGGGTTTTTGGGGGAATCCAGTCTGAGGGTTTTTGTGGGAATCACATCCGAGGGAGCAGCAGCACCAGCCCCGGGCTGTGCTGACACCCACAGAGACCCTTAAAGATCACCCAGTAAAGATCACAGGAATGCGAGGGGTTGTAGAGATATTTGCAGCAGTTGGTGTGGAAAAACAGGGAATTTTTGCCTCTACCTTGCAGGTTAATTGAGAGAGGATTTCTCTTGTTAATGACTTTAAATTCCTGTCCTGTCCCAGGCCGTGTCCAGAACCCCAATCTCCTGTGGCATCTGCAGCTCCAGTTCTGTTCCCTCACTTCTCCCTTGGAATTTAGGAAAAGTTGGAGAGGCTGGAGAGCAGAGCAGAGCATCCTTTTTTTAATATTAATGTAAAAATTCTCTTAATCTGAGAATTCTGATCTGGAGGTGTCCAAGGCCAGGCTGGACAGGGCTTGGAGCAGCTTGGGATAGTGGAAATATCCAGGGATAGTGGAATGAGATGGAATTTAAGGTCCGTCCCAATCCAAACCTTTCTGCGATTCCACAAACTGAGTTTTTTAGCCTAAAAAAAAGCGGGGCAGATTTGCAGAAACAGCAGATGGAAGTTGGCCATGCCCCCTAGGGACAGCAGGAGTTCAAACTGCAAGGACTGAGCTGCCTGTGGCTCACCCAGAGCCCAGGAAACGCGGATACAAAGGAAATGTGGATACAAAGGACTTTTCAGCAGCCCCAGAGCTCAGCAGGCCTGCTCCAGGTGGGCTGGAGGAAGCCAGGAGGGAACGGGGAGGAACAAAGAGGCGTGCAGGGAGCTGGGGTGCAGCTCTGAGCCGGTTTTGTCCCTGTGCTCCGCAGCGGGGGGGAGCGAGGCGCGTCTCGAGTGCTTTCAGGTGCTTCCAGCGCCGTGCTTCCCCCCTCAATCAATGTTTGCTTTTTCCTCTCCCCGCTCAGATCTGGGCACCCCGAGCACCCCGGCAGAAGAGGAGCTCTGTGGGCTGAGCTGAAAGGACTCTTGTGGCTGTGGGATGGAGCTTGGCCAAGGGACGCAGCCTGGCCTCAATAAAATCCATTGACTGCGCCTGCGGGACCGGCCTGGCCTTTGTCGCTGCCGGGGGAAAGGAAGAACAATTCTGTGCTGCTCTCTTTCCTCCTGGCTTCTCTCTGAGCTGCTGCTGCTGCCTCAGCAGGAGGAAGGAGTGGGGCTGGGTGGTTTTTTTGGGGGTTTGGGGTGGTTTTTTGCTGCTGTGGTGTGTGTGGGAGGAAGAGAGCAGAGGAGAGAATTCAGTGTTTCCTCCGTGCCCCCTCTGCAGAGCTTGAGTTTTGTTTGCTATGGGGTTTGCAGAATCAGCCTCTGGAAGTGCTCAGGGTTTTCCTCTCCCCATCCTTCACCTTCAGCTCTTCCTGGTGCTCTCCCGGGGCATCAGCAGGGAGCAGAGAGCTCGTATTTGTCTTTATTTTATTTTAACCACTCAGGTTCTGCCTGCTTGCCCAGGCAGTAAAATAAATTTTGGGCAACTTGTGGGGTTTTCCCTCAGGAACAACATCAGAATCTCTGTGTTTTGGTTAAAAAATGGCTGTTGGGGTGGCAGCAACACAGGAAAAATGAAAATACTGAGTTCTGAGGTTAAACCCTCCTGCAGCTGGGGAGTCTGGGACATCCAGAACGATCTCCCCTTCGTGAGGGGAAAAAATGGCAGAGACAGAGTTGGTCAGAGCTCCTGAGGAGCCTGAAATTCCCGGTTTTTGTGCTGGAGGGAGCAGCAGCTCCTCCTGACCTCCCTGGAGGCCACTTTTGGGATGGGATCAGTGGGTGACCCTGACGGGGACAGGACATGGCCCAATCCCGGTGTCGGCGATGCCTCCCTGCCCTGCTCCGTTCCGGGCAGGAATTTTGTCCCCACACCTCCTCTGGGCAGGGCCAGAAATTCCTGGGAGCCCTTTATTCCCTCAGGGAACAATTCCCAGAGAAGGCAGCCGAGCTTTGGAGGAGTCCTGCCTCTGCCATGTTGAGCTGGAGCTGGTTTGGTGCCGTTTGGTGCCGTTTTGTTGCTTTTTGATGCTTTTTCATGCTGTTTTGGTGCTGTTTTGGTGCCGTTTGGTGCTGTTTTGGTGCCATTTGGTGCAGTTTGGTACAGTTTTGGTGCTGTTTTGGTGCCGTTTGGTGCCTGTTTGTGCTCCCTGCTCCGGCCTTGCTGGATCAGGGCAGGGAATCGGGGATTTTCCAGCTGTCCCGAACCTTCCTTTGTGTTTCCAGCCAGGGATTTGCCGGAAAAAGGGGAATGGCAGCCCCCAAAAGGGGATGGCAGCATTCCCTGGCTCTCCATCCTTCGAGAAGTGGGAATGCAGCTCCAGGGAGTGGGTCAGGGATGGATGCAGAGGGACAGGAGGGCATCAGGGTGGGATTTTTGCCTTTCCCTCATGCAGGGGATTTTCGGGGAGCACCAAAGCCCCTCTGGAGCTCCCTCCCCAGTTTTGGGGGACACTTTCCCAGCAGGGTGAGTGCTCAGGTGGAAAAAATCACCTCCAACTTTTCCAAACCCTGGAAAACGATGATCCCGGGGTGGGTTTGGTGACAATCCCGGCGCGGTGGGACCCTCAGAGGGAGCGTTGGCCCAAACTGATGAAAGCTGCTGCTCTTGGCGGTGGCTTCCTGTGGTTTCTCAGCAGAGCAGCAGTGACAGAGATCCCCAGAGCGGCTGAGCAGGGACCTCACAGCCCTGGGGACTTCGGAGAGGCCCCTCCTGCAGCTCCTGCGCCAGCCCCCAGCTCTGGTAAGTCCAGTTTCTACCTCAATTTATTATTTTTGTTTTCACAAGGCTGAATATGAATCCTGTCTGGCTGTTCACCGAGCTGCAGGCTCAGGTATCTCCCCTTTTTAGCGGCCACGGTGCAGAAACAGCCGCACTGGAGGTTTCTCCACTTGTTTCTCAACTTCTGACCCCATAAATCCCCAAATTTCGTGGCTGAGCAGCCCCGGGGCAGCCGCCCAGGCAGGCGTTTGGGAGTAAATTACCTGGCAAACTCAGCACAAAGAACTCCCGAGGGGTTTTATTTTGTTTTTCACGTCCCAGAGCTGCTGTTGGAAATAATCTGAAGGCACTGAAGGACAGGGGATGCTCTTTGTACCCTCAGCAGAGAATTGCTGCACAAACTCCAAGTCGTTTTCATGTCATTAATCATTAATATTAATTATCAGGGCAATTTTCCATTCTTTTCCTGTTCATATTGTGTCATTACTGGGCCTTTTCAGATGGTTCAGTTTGGGCACAGTGATGCTTTAAAATCAGGAAAAAAACCCCCAAATTGACCAGAATTCAGTGACTCAACCTCGGGTTTACGTGGAAAAAAATAATAATTAACGAACTCCAAATCCAGTGGGAATTTTGATGCTTTTCTGTGGGTTTGTAAATGAAATAATTACAGAAACAGGAGTTCAGGGCCAGAACTCGGAGATAAAGAACATTTCAGCTCCTAAATTCAAGTCTCAGCCATGGTTTGGGGTTAATTTTCCTCTGGGTTTACAACCCCTTTGCTATTGGGTGCAAATCCTGTGTAAGGAGATACCTGGGTTTGCCTGCTTAAAAGGAAACCACTTTTTTTTCTCTTTTCTCATATTTTTTGTCTTTTTTCTCATGTTTTTCTCATGATTTTTGTCTCTTTTCCCACGTTTTTCTCATTATTTTTGTCTCTCGTATTTTTTCATGGTTTTTGCTTCTTTTCTCATGTTTTTCTCATGTTTTTTGTCTCTTTTTTCATTATTTTTGTCTCTTTTCTCATGTTTTTATCAAGTTTTTTGTCTCTTTTCTCATTATTTTTGTCTCTTTTCTCATGATTTTTGCCTCTTGTGTTTTTCCCACTATTTCTGTCTCTTTTCTCATGTTTTTCGTTTCTTTTCTCATGTTTTTATCATGTTTTTCTCATGATTTTTGTCTCTTTTCTCATGATTTTTGTCTCTTTTCTCATTATTTTTGTCTCTTTTCTCATGTTTTTATCAAGTTTTTTGTCTCTTTTCTCATTATTTTTGTCTCTTTTCTCCTGATTTTTGCCTCTTGTGTTTTTCTCACTATTTCTGTCTCTTTTCTCATGTTTTTTTCTGGTGTTCCGGGTATCTGGGGCGGCTCTGTCTGGCTGAGATAAACAGCTCCGGGGAGGAAACGCGAGTTCAGCGTTTCCTCTGGAAAGCACCGCCAGCCTTTGGTGCTTTCAGTGCTCCAGTTCTGGGGACACTGTGCACACTGAGGGTGGCTTCAATTCCTCCCTGCCTGCAAGGGCTTCTCTTCAGGTGCCACAATTTGATTTATTTACCCGGATTTCTTTTCTGTTTGACGGGAGCTGCACTGTTGGGGTGCAGTTTATGGCTGGATGGGAGTCCTGCCTGTGCAGTGCCTCTTTCCCCTATTTTAGACACGAATCCCAGTATTTTTTGGTTGCTTTTTTAACACACGAGTGGTGTTTCCTCCTGCAGAGATGGTTTAGGATGCTAAAAATTCACCCAGATTCCCTTGTCCCCTTCCATCAGCTCCTCTCTTACTGCAGCGTTGTCACCTTGGGATGATTTAATGCCACCAAAGCCTCTGTTCACTGAAAACTCAAACATTTCTGTTTTAAAGAATTTATTTTTTCCTTTACAGGGATGCTGCTTCCCATCTAAACCCCCCCAGGACCTTACCAAGCTGAGCATCGCTCTGGGGTGGAATTTCAGCTCTCGCCTGCCTGGGATGAGCTAAAACTCAACAAGTGAGGGATGCCCTGAGCCTTCACCCCACGCTGGAGATCCTGCCCTGCAGCAGCAGCCATGGCAGGGATTCCCTGCGCTGAGGGAGCCTCCAACGGGACAAATTTCCCCATTTTCAACGGGACAAACGCCAGTTTAGGGGCAGGTTGGCAGCGCTCCCTGTTCGCCCTCAGCTACGGCGCCGTGTTCGCGCTGGGGCTGGCGGGCAGCGCGCTGTCCCTGGCGCTGCTGTGCCGCACGGCCAAGCCTTTCTCCCTCTCCTCCGCCATCCTGCTGCACCTGGCGCTGCTGGACACCCTGTTCCTGTGGGTGCTGCCGCTCCACGTCCTCTCCCAGCTGCGCGGGGCCGCCGGGAGCTTGGGGCGGGCGGGCTGCGGGCTCAGCGCGGCCGCGTTCCCGGCGCACGCCGCCCTCAGCGCGGTGCTGCTGGGCTCCCTCATGGCCGGGCTGTGCCTGGCGCTGCTGCACCCCTTGGGGTCCCTGCGCCTCAGGGCCGCCCTGCTGGGTTCCCTCAGGGCTGAGCAGCGTCCCTTGTCCTCCGTCCCCCTCAGGACCGAGCAGCGTCCCTTGTCCTCCGTCCCCCTCAGGACCGAGCAGCGTCCCTTGTCCTCCCTCAGCCTCAGGACCGAGCAGCGTCCCTTGTCCTCCGTCCCCCTCAGGACCGAGCAGCGTCCCTTGTCCTCCCTCAGCCTCAGGACCGAGCAGCGTCCCTTGTCCTCCCTTCGCCTCAGAGCCGCCCTCAGGGCCGCCCTGCTGCCCGCGGCGCTGTGGCTGCCGCCTCTGGGCGCCTTTGTGCCGCTCGCCCTCCACAACACAGATGGCACAGGCTGCTTTGGGCACTCCGCTGCCAGCACAGCCCCTCACGCCGTCCTGGCGCTGGTTTTTGGCTTCGTGCTGCCATTTTCCGCCGTGCTGCTCGCCCTGCCGCTGGCGGCCTGGAGCAGCTGGCGGAGCGGGCGCAGGGCGGGCAGGAGGAAGGCGCTGGGCACGGTGGCCATCGCGCTGGGCATCTGTGCCCTGTGCTTCGTGCCCCACCAGCTCTGCCAGCTGCTGCTCTTCCTGCTCAGGAGCGGCCTCATGCCCCCCGAGCCGCTCCTCGGCCTCATGCCCGCCATCCAGAGCGTCACCGCGGCCCTGAGCAGCCTCAGCTGCTGCCTGAACCCCGTCCTGTGCTGGTTCCACTGCTCGGGCGGGCACTGGCGCTGCCCCTGCAGCCTCAGGCTCAGGAGAAGGTCCCAGAGGGTGTTCACAATCTGTGACCGCAACTTCGGGGATCCCTCCTGGGGCTCCAAACCCCAGCAGAGGCGTGGAAGGAAAAACCTCAGGGATGGCGTCGACTCCAGGTCCACAACAGAGCTGATTGTCCCGACTATTTCCTGAAAAACAACCCTGGAAAACCTGTATTTTTTTTTTTCATGTGGTGGATGTTCAGCGTCTGTGCCCAGAATTTCGGGGACCCCTCCTGGGGCTCCAAACCCGGGCAGAGGCGTGGAAGGAAAAACCTCAGGGATGGCGTCGACTCCAGGTCCACAACAGAGCTGATCATCCCAACTATTTCCTGAAAAACAAGCCTGGAAAACCTAATTTTTTTTTTCCTGTGGTGGATGTTTTGATCAGAAAACTGGGACAGCCCTTGGGGGAGCTGGATAAGCCTCCAGAGCACCTCCAATTTTTGTGTTCATGTTTTGGGCTCATTCTGTTTAAATTCGGGGCTGGGAGAACCCAGGGCTCTTTCCCGGGAAGCAGCAGATCCCAGGAAGGGGGGATTTGAAGGGAATCAGCCCCCCAGGTGCTGGATCCAGGTTTTTCCCTGGTTTGGAGGGTTCCTGCTCCCTCCCTGGGACTTGCTGGTCCTACATTCCTCAACCAAATTGGGATTTCTCTTCCTGCCCGGGCTTCCCAAGGAATATTCCAGGGTTTGCAGCAATTCCTGAGGAGCTGGCCCAGCTCTTGGCCCTGTGTGGTCCTCTTGAAATGTCAGAGTTCTTTTTTCCAGTCCTGTTTCGTGATGTAAACACAATTTTCTGACCTTTTCTCACCCCTTTTCTGGTACTGACAGAGTCCACGTGCCTTCTGAGAACCGAGTTTCCATCCCCGTGTGAAACGTGAGACTCTCAGAGGATTTTTTTTCATTTTCGGGTGATTTCTGAGGCACCAGAAAACCACAGGCCTGGTTTAAAACCTGCTCACAGCCTCTCCCTTCCTGTATTTTACCAATATTTTTAAAATATTGGTGAGAAAATCAGCTCAGACTTTTCTAAATTCTTGAAAATTATGATCCTCGTGTTCCCTGGGAGGGTTTGGTGAAAATCCTGGCACTGTGAGAGCCTCAGAGGGAGCGTCAGCCCAAAGGAATCCTTTACCTTTAGCAGAAATTGCTATTTTTATCCCATTTATAGGCTGTGGAAAATCCTCCCAGCACTGGAGGGGCTCTTATCAGCCAAGCACAATCTTTATAAAGAATAAAGATAAAAAGAATAAAGATAAAAATAATTAAAGGCTCCTTCCAGCTGTTTCTGAGGGAAGGATGGGGAATGAAGTTGTTAAAATAAAATATAATAATATAAAACCCTAAATTGCTTGGTCATCAGCACATTTAGGGTTTTATATTATTATATTTTATTTTATTTTGAATTTTAATTTTTTCAGTCAGCCCTGCTGGGATTTTAAGGGAAATTAACTGAGCACTGAGTAAATTTTACTTATCTGTGTAAGCAACTCCAGAATTGCTCCTCAGCTCTGTTTCCAAACAGGTTCTCAGCTCCCTGGAGAGGATTTTCCAAGGGGGAAAATCCCCGTGCTGGTGCCTGTCGCTGCAGGGATTGACCAAACACTGGGATTCTTTTATTAAAACCGACCAGAAAAAAGCGCTGACAACGTAAACAAAATAAAATCTGACTCTGTGACCCCTCTGCTCTCAGGGCGGGCTCTGGGGCAGCCCCTTCTTCAGGAGGGCGGTGAGATAACTGCCCAGCTCTTCGTCCTGAAAGGAGAAAGAAAAATGGGAATCAGAGCAAAATCTGCCTTTGGCTGTCACTTTTAGGGCAAGAAACTCCATTTTGGTACCTAGGAAACAACTGAGAGAATTCCTGGACCCTCTGAGTTGTGTTTAAAAATGAAAATAATCCCCAAACGCGTTTCTGGCTGTTCTTACAGAATATTGGTGTGAAATTCCCATTTCTCAAGGGACCTGAGGGGTTTCCTTTGAGGAAAAGCCCCATTTCTGCTGGAAATCAAGGAATAAACCATTGATTGTGTTGTTCTGCCCTCCAAAGGCATTTCCTTGCTGTCAAGGAAGAATTGAACAATCCAGCCAGAAAAGAGGAAGATGACAATGAAATAAAATCATGTTAAGACCAGACACAGTTCTGTGCTTGTTTTAAATTTTACAAGTAAGAAATACAAAGTGAAATACTCAGCAGTGCTCTAAACACAGAGAGAACAGAATTAATTAATTAATTAAAGGTAATTACCCCAGAAATTTCCTCTGCCTCAGTGGGAGCTCCTGTAAAACCATTTCTGCTGAACCCCAAATGGTCACAAAACAGCAGTGACCCCCTGACCTTCCAGAGACTGAGGGGGGAAGATTCACCCCTGAGAGCCAGCCCAGGGCAGGAAGGGGTGGGAAGGGAGGGAATGGAGGGCAGAAAGGAGGAATTCCCACCTGGTAGGTCCAGGAGACGAGCAGGACTTTGGTTCCCGGATCCTCGGAGTGCGCCGTGACCTGGATCAGGATGGACTCCACGGTGATGGAGCCGTCAGGGAGGTGCTGCACCGAGTAATCCTTCAGGATTCTGCGGGGAGAGGAGATTATTTGGGATGCTGGGGCAGCAGCAGCAATGATCCCCACAGAAGTGATCCCCGCAGAAATTATTCCTACAGAAATTATCCCTATGGAATTATCCCCACAGAAATGATCCCCATAGAAATTATCCCTGCAGAAAGGATTCCTACAGGAATTATCCCTGCAGAAATGATCCCTGTGGGAATTATCCCTACAGAAATATCCCCACAGGAATTATTCCTACAGAAATGATCCCTGCAGAAATTATTCCTAAATTATTCCTACAGAAATGATCCCCACAGAAATTATCCCTGCAGAAATGATTCCTACAGAAATGATCCCTGCAGAAATGATCCGAAATGATCCCTACAGAAATTACTCCTACAGAAATTATCCCTGCAGAAATTATCCCCACAGAAATGATCCCCACAGAAATTATCCCTAGAGAAATTATCCCTACAGAAATTATTCCTACAGGATTTACTCCTACAGAAATGATCCCTGTGGAAATTATCCCTACAGAAATGATCCCCACAGAAATATCCCCACAGGAATTATTCCGACAGAAATGATCCCTACAGAAATTATCCCTGCAGGAATTATCCCCACAAAAATTATCCCCACAGAAATTATCCCGACAGAAATGATCCCTGCAGAAATTATCCCTACAGAAATTATCCCTAGAGAAACGATCCCTACGGAAATTATCCCTGCAGGAATGATCCCTACAGAAACGATCCCTATGGAAATGATTCCTACAGAAATGATCCATCCCAGGCCCTCCAGCTCCAAGCCCAGCCCTGCTCTCCTGAGGAAAGAACTCTCCGTTTGCAGCAGCTGCACAAAGGGAAAATCAGAATTTAATATTCTGCTGTTGGCAGCTCAGAGGGGTCACCTGTGCCACCCCTGAGCTGCCTGGGTGGGGAACGAGCTCAGCTCCATCCCTGAGGGATCCAAAACCCCGAAAGCCCTTCCCGGGCAGCAGAGCTCACCCCTTGAGGTGGTTGTAGACCCTGAGCACGGCCTCGTGCTCCTTGCGCGGGTCCTGGATGTGCACGCGGCACGTGAAGCGCAGCTGATGCTCCGCCAGCCCCAGCTCCTTCAGCGCCTGCTCGGGGGACACCAGCCGGAAACTCTGAGGGGAAAAAAAAGGGACAAATCCATGGAAAATTTATTCCTGGGGAGCAGGGGGACACCAGCCGGAAACTCTGAGGGGAAAAAAAAGGTACAAATCCATGGAAAATTTACTCCTGGGGAGCAGGGAAGGCCGTTCCCTTTCCGTGCTGAAATATCTCCGTGTTTGTCACTGCAGCAAAACATCCACCTAAATAAATAATTCCAGTCCGTTGTTTAACAAAATTATTTGTTCTCTGGAAGTTGGGTTGACTTCTAGCAAGGGGATGATGTTTAAAAATAAAGAGGTTGGAGAGTAAGAGCTGCCCCCTGGGATTTCCTTTGTGAGGAAGCAGAACTGCGCAGGGTGATCTGGGTTCCTTGAGCACCCAGGATGTGACACCGCCCTCAGAGGACACCAAAAACACCCTCAGGACACAAAATACCCTCAGAAGACAAAAAACACCCTCAGAGGACACAAAAAACAGCCTCAGAGAAAACAAAATACCCTCAGGATACAAGAAATCCCCCTCAGAGGACACAAAAAACAGCCTCAGGACATAAAAAAACACCCTCAGGACATAAAAAACACCACCAGAGGATGCAAAGAACATCCTAAGGACAGAAAAAACAGCCTCAGAGAAAACAAAATACCCTCAGGATACAAGAAATCCCCCTCAGAGGACACAAAATACCCTCAGAAGACAAAAAACACCCTCAGAAGACATAGAAACTGCCCTCAGGACACGAAATACCCTTAGAGGACACAAAAAACACCTTCCAAGGACACCAAACGCCCTCAGAAGACAAAAAACACCCTCAGAAGACATAGAAACTGCCCTCAGGACACGAAATACCCTTAGAGGACACAAAAAACACCTTCCAAGGACACCAAACGCCCTCAGAAGACAAAAAACACCCTCAGAGGACACGAAACACCCTCAGGACACAAAACACCCTTAAAGGACACAAAAAACCCCTCAGAAGACACAAAAAACACCCTCAGGACACAAAAAACACCCCCAGGATACTAAACACTCTCAGAGGACACAAAAAACACCTTCCAAGGACACCAAACGCCCTCAGAAGACAAAAAACACCCTCAGAGGACACAAAAAACAGCCTCAGAGAAAACAAAATACCCTCAGGATACAAGAAATCCCCCTCAGAGGACACAAAAAACACCCTGAGAGGACACAAAGAATACCCTCAGATGACACAAAACACACCCTCAGGACATAAAGTACCCTCAGAGGACACAAAAAAC